>CM057449.1:1624312500-1624510000 GCA_016271365.2 Neoceratodus forsteri | reverse complement strand
ATTTCTTAAAGTTTATTTTATCTGGGACCAATGGGAAGGTCTGAAAAAGATATAAATATCTGGGGAGCACATTCATCCTTATTATATCCACCCACTGGTTCAGGGAAAAGGGGAGATGATACCATCTCTGTATGTCTTCTTGGATGGCTTTTGTAAGTAGATTATAATTTACCTCATATAACTGTCGTAAATCCCAAGGCAAAATAATTCCTATCTAAACTTGTTACTATTCCATCTAAAGGGAAATCAGCCCAGGATCCCTGTGCTAGGGTTATGCTACACACTACAGGGGTGTAGTTTTTGTGAAATCACCTGTGAGTACAAGGGTTGTAGTGCAGTTGACTCTACTTTACCAGGTCTTGGTTACTGCAAAGTTCGCACTGTCATTGGGTTGAGAGAAGAAGATATGGATTCAAGATTCTTATGAATGGTGTATGAGTGTGAGGGACATAAGAGATTTAGGGGGAGCATACAGTCTAGATCTAATTGTGGGAGTTGCAGTGAATTTTCCTTTCATGGAAGCACCAGAATTTAATCTGAAAACCAGTGACTCGCCTATAGCAGAGAGAATGACGATGCCTATAGGACTTGTTAGTAGTTTTGCCAGAGAAGTGCCAATGGAAACAAGCACAGCACCTCTGTCTTACTTGCATTTAATTTGTAACCAGAAAGAGCATCCAGCTCTACGAGGAGAGAGAACAATACAGGTAGCAATGACTCTGGATTAGTCAGATAAGTCAACAAATCATCGGCAAAAAATGCCATCTTATGTTCTGTATCTAGATGCTGTATTCCTGCCCACCAAGCCTCCTTAGATTTCACCGGAGGGTTCAGTTTTCTGGCCTCCCCAACTTCAGGCGTGCAAGACAGTCGTCGAGGATGTTAGGGCGAAATGTAAGACAAAAATCGTACTTCGAGGTGTTATGGTTGATACCCAGGCAGTAGATGCACACGGTGTGGGGACTGGTGCGTGACATTTTCTGGCCGCATGAACACTGGTGAAATCCAGGGGAAGACTTGTCTTCCATAATTGAAGGTAAGTAGTCGCGATTGCTAATGCAAACTAGACGAAGTTTTGGAATAACCGAAGGTTTTGAAGCCAGGGCACGAAAGAGGCAACCTGAATCTTCCAGCGGAAAGGAAGATCTGGCGTCAAGGGGCAGAGTCGAGGGTTATACCACCCGGGTGGGTGGGAGGAGCCAGCCTGAACACTTCCGGCAAGATTTAAAGGGGAAAGGGACATGCCAAAGAGTGTGGATGAACAACATATCCACGATGCTAGAAATAATTTTTGGCATAAAAACTCTAATTGGAAGCTTTACTATCAGCAGGGAACGGTACTTCATAATCAAGTTTCCTTTAAATCTTCTCTTTAGTCACTTTAGTCATCACATGATACTATTATTTTTCAATATGGTCAGTCTTCAAAGTAAGTCAAACACTGCTGTGCAAAATGGAACAACTGTGCAGAAAGAAAATGGGCTTGCGGGCAATTCTACATTTTTTTACATGCTCTATTTTTAGTAGGGGGGAACCGGCTACCATCATCGTCCATGCCCCTCTCTGACCCCCTGCGCAGAGCCACCTCTCTGACATACCGCTCTCCATCAATGCCCTCATGGCTTCCCCCACCTGGGGGCAGTGCGGCCGCACCTACACCACTGCACACAAGATCCAGCGACACGGCGGGAGAAAGGGCCCAACCATGACCGGGCACACAGGGTGGAGGAGCTCATGTCATCCAGCCGGCTCCCTCTATTTCCCAGCCCATGCCCCATCCCCTAGGCTGCAGACATGCAATGATGTCAAAGCAGTGCAGACGTGCAACCAGGTGCGCACTGCAGATGTCCACCGACGGCCCAAGCATCTTTCTCCTGGTGGTCCTGGCCTGGCACTTAGCCTGCGCTGGGTGGCACACAAGTGTTGGACCACCGTGGAGTGCTCCCCTCCCGGAGGTGGAGAGCAGTCCACTGGATGCTCTCCCAACCCTCCCTGTGGCTGAACCTCGGACTCCCAGATCTGCTCCCAAACCGAAGTCATCTGTGTCGCAAGCAGATGTGCTACCTCTGTGCCGGCGAGCTGGGTTATTCTACATTGATGCACATATCACATCTGCTGAACTCACAGCTAATTCACCAAGTGTGATATGGAGTCCCAAAGGCACTAAATAGCATCCCACACCTGTAATAGTGAGCCCCCCTTGCTCAAGCATGCAGAAACTATTTGTAAGCAAGTATCGATAAGGCATTTACAAAAACAAAACAACTAGTCCCTCCCTTCAAATAAACATAACACAAAAGCCAACTCTTAAGTTTTATTTGCCATGTCAGTTTCTGTGACATTTAACAAATTATAAGCATAGTCATTCAATACTACTTCAACAGGGTCTTCTGAAAACATACAGTATGACATTTCGTCTTCATTAAATTAAGCACTGCTTGTATTTTCAGCAGTGTAATGGCATTAGAATTTCTAAACTAAGTGACATGTGCAGTGGAGGATTCCAAGGTCTTGGTTTCACTGCTTTCAGAATGCCTTAAACAGCTGGTTAGGAAGGTAGCCAAGATGTAAGAAAGAAGTCTGCGCCTCCTTTTCAAGTGCAGCCAACTCTTGTACTGAAGGTGCCAACATATCCACGTGGCCTTTGTACGATCCACCTGCAAAGGAAGAAAAAGTAACTGAACAACTTGCCTAAAATAACTTGTCAGTAATATTTCTGTGTTAAGCTATTTTCCAAACAGTTGCAGATGTGTCAATTCAGCAGTCTGCTGCTATGTATGCGGGCCAAGTTTTTGAGTCTGTTACATCTACTTACAAGCTTCAAGTATTCGCAGAATGTATGTCTACACGTATTACTTGGACATGAATGATTACTTAAAAAATATCCTTAGATTATTTATGTATTTAAAAATTGGTAACTGTAAATAACACGGGGGGGGGAGAACAGTGGGGTAACAACAGTACAATGACAGCATCAATGACTGGACACAAAAAATAAGTTGCTCACTTGTACAGAACAGTTATTTACTTTGGCAGTAGATCTTTGAGATAATCTTTTTTTGCAAGTAGCCCGCTAGAGGCCACCCACGACATCCTGCATCAGCACTTCCATGTAAACGTGGGTGGTCCCTTACCTCCGCTGTTCTCTGCCAGAGATACTGCTCAGAGGACCTCCTTCTAGGGAACCAGACAGAGAGCTTATGGTTTTGTCTAGCAGGCGAGCCTGAAAAATGAAAATTAGGTACTTACAGTAATTCTTGATCTTCTAAGAATATCTTGACCATTAATTCACACTAATGGGTCTGTGCTGGAAGTATTAGGACTCCACAGGAGCCAGAACTTTTCAGGAGGGCTGGCAACGAGGCAGTGCCAGGCTTACCTCAGCACCAGCCCCCAACCACATCAGTTCGTTTTTACAGAGGAGGTGTAGAATAACTTTAGCGGTTACGCACTACCATAAGGGCATATGGAACCCTGATGACCTAAGCTTGATCAGGAGATCAATGTCTTAAGCCACATGCCCCTCATGGCTGAAGCAATGTGATAGGCCAAAAGGACTGACATGCGCAAATTCTCCACCGTAGAATCTCCCAGACAAGTGGAGGCCATGGCCACCAACTGCAAAATGCTCGTACCTCCGAATCAGGGGGAATGAAACTGGCCAAGATGGAGACCCAGATGTTTAAGGCTCTGGCAACAATAAAAGAAGCGCAAGATGTACAAATGTTTGTGCCACTGAATGCAAAAGCTCTCCTACACACGGTATCCACCCACTTGTCATGAGAATCTGCTAGTGCCAGAGAGTCTTTAATAGGAATGGTGGTGCGTTTTACTGAATTATAAATGGATTTGTCAGCCAGAGGAGGAGCTTCCCACCTATGAACTCTTTCTCCTAAAAATGGGGAAATTCTGTGTTTTATAGTTTGGAAAGATTTTTTCCTCCAATCCACACCTTCCTATTCCTGCTCAATAATTTGGTCACAGTGAATAAAACCTGGGAAACACTCAGAAGCAGAGGAGGATACAGACAGGACTGGACTGACATCCACAGTCTCCACAGACTCTTCCTCCTTAACCTGTAAGGATGTACATGCCTCAGCTATCAAAAAGGGCAAGGGCTTATTGCCCAACAAGGGGTAATCAGAATCCTTGAGTTTAGCTCTGTCCACTCCCCTTCCTCAGAGTGATGTCAACCTTATCACAGAGTAATTTTTTTTAGGTCAGGAGCTTCCCCTAGATCCCCAAAATCCTCATTGTGGCCTTCTAAGAAGTCAGGGTCAGGGTCTGCTTGCACACCTGATTCTGCAGCCTTTACTTGCTGTGATGCACCTGAATGCCCCCTTCCCCAAACCTGACGGGCCGGTCTGGGGTCAGGTGCATCTGCTAGGATGTCCTGCAGGACATCGGGGACCAAAAGTTCACCCAGGAGCAACAAAAGTGATTTTTGCAATTCTGCTTTGCCACTGCCAATAATCAGGTGCCCCCCTCACCAGCTTGTAGGAACGGCTGGGGGGATCTGTTAGAGAAATATTATGCAGGGCAACACAATGAGTGCAACAGGAACCCATGGGGAGAGCCTCATCACCCTTATGCATGATTTACATAGTTTCATAATTAATGGTCTCCTACAAGCCATGGTGCCAGTAATAGAAAGTTTTCACAGAAAAAAACAGATAAAAGTATAAAAACAATGAATAAGTCTTTTAAATTTGCTGGGATTCAAACTCGGCACAGACTAAATACAGTACTTAGTGTACCAAAAAAGCGCTAAATGGGCATGTGTGCTCATTAGCACGCTAGCGTGGGTGTGCACGCACCAATTAGTGCGCGAGCACAATACAAATAGGGATAGCGCTGTGCAAATGCTCCTTGTGCTGTACAAGCGCATGCACCATAAGTGTGCCTAGAACAGAGGTGGAAAACGGATGGAAGGAGAGGTGCGTGCCCAGCCCCAATGGCGGCTGTGTAAATGGAAAAATACCAGTCCGTGAAGAAAAATCACCAGTTTTCACCAAAACACAAATTAGCTGCAGTAATACAAAAACGAAACCTGATTTTTTTTTGGGGGAGGCCAAGCCAAGGACTCCCCCCAAAGACCCTATACTGCCAGAGCAATAAAATATGCCTACCTGTGGCACTTTTTTTTTTTGTTAAGGAGACTAGTTAACACCTAACAAGGCAGAAGTGGCTCCCAATCCACACTGGGAAATGGGAAGGTTGGTTATTTAATTTGAAAGCAGCAGCTTAACAGGCACAATTTTAATTTATGCATGTGCCGGAGTAGTTTTTCCTGTGATTCCCCATGCACGGCGCAGGCGTGCAGTGATGTCAAGGACGCTGCTGTGCAAGCTCCCGTGCACAGCACTACTGACATGAACCTGCACCAACACTGTGACCACTGGAGCTGCACCAGTCCCCGGCAACTGCCAGGAGCCAGTACCGCAGCGTTCTTCCACCCACCTCCCGAAGAGCCGTCCATGGGAGGCTTGATCTCCCCCACCCCGACATCAGAGGTCGCCTCCCAACCCCAGGTCGTCGGCGTGGTAAGAGGTAAGGCACTAGCACCTCAGCCCTCAACACCACCAGGCCAGCTCAAAATCTTGATAATCTTTAGAGAAGATAAAGGCAGCTCTGCCCCCTTCAAATGGCACAGCTAAACTGGGAGTTGCTGCTGCTTGGAATCCTCATATGCCCAACATTCTAAAGCTTGGGTTGTGCCATTCCTCTGGTAGGGGTGCACTATATTCACTTGTTATGAAGGAGTGCACTATACCCACTTATTACCCATTGACAACGTGCAGCACTACGGAAGAAAAAATTACTGCAGTAATCTTGTTTCTTCCAACGGAATCTTACTGTATTCTGACATACTGCAGTATGGTCTCACCACAGGACTACCACGGAGCTGAAACAGTTAATAGTACCTATGCAAATGATAGAATGCTAGGCTCGAGCTCAATTTTCAAACCACTGTCTCTGGTAAACAACCTGCAACCGTCAGTCAGATTCTTATGAAGCATGCATAAGAAAAGGCTATCTAAACAACATAAACTCTTACCCACACTACGAACTATCTCCCACATTTTAACAAGAAAAACAGAGAAACACAGACTTTGATAGCAGATAAAGACTGCTTGGCCCACCCAGTCTGCCCATTTCCCTTTCTACTGGATAAGCTGCAGATCCTAGTTAACCAACAGCAAAATGGACATCACCAAGACTCAACTTATAGATGTCCCCAAGAAAAAACAACCCAGGTATTTCTAACAGCAATTACAGCTGTAGTGCAGTACCCCCAGTTTCTAGTAGGGGAGGCAGGGTAGGAGCTCAGAATACAGTAAGATTCTTTGGAAGAAACAAGATTACTATGGGAAGTAATTTTTTCTTCTAACCCCAGGAAATCTTACTGTATTCTGACATACTGCAGACTACCCAAGCAGTACCTTTGGAGGTGGGCACAGAACCTAGTTAGGAAACAGAATCTGCAGTACTGCTGTGCCAAATCTGGCCACTCCTGGCCTGGTTATCCAGGCTGCAGTGTTTGGTAAATGTGTGAACAGTTTTCCAGGTAGCTGCCTTACAGATTTCCAACAAAGGGATATCCCTTGCAGCTGGTATGGAAGCAGCAGTGCCCCTTGTACAGTGGGCCCACAAGACCTACAGGGGGGTTCCTTGCCAGCTTTGCTGTAGCAGAACTGGATACAGGCAACAATCCAGTGTACAATGGTCCTCTTTGAGGCAGGCTTTCCTTTACCCACCTCTCCGTTTGTCAGGAAAAACTGGGTCCTATCATGCCTGTGATCTTCTGAATGGTCCAGGTAATGGCTGATAGCCCTCTTGACATCCAAGCTATACAGCCTGCTTTCCCCAGAGCTAGAATGGTCAGTGAAGAGACTGATTTAGATGGAAATCAGACACCACTTTGGGGAGAAATTTCTATTAGTCCTGAAACTACCTTGTCCCTGTGGAATGAGATGTAGTTAGGCTCTATGGACAAGGACCGAAACTCACGAATCCTCCTGGCTGAAGTGATAGCCACTAGGAACACGGTTTTCCATGTCACATACTTAAGCTCTGATGAGGACATGGGTTCAAAGGGTGGCTGCATCAACTGTCCAATACAAATGCTGAGGTCCCATGCAGGAATGGGCTCCCTGTGTGGGGCATGCAAATGCATCAGGCCCTTGAAGAATTTTCTGAACACCTGGTTTGATGCCAGTGAAAGGCCTTCACTCACTGAGAGGTAAGCACAAACAGTTGCCAAATGCACCTTAAGGGTAGATGGCCTAAGGTCAAGGGAATGAAGGTGCACCAGGTAATCCAGTACAACTGAAAGGCCAGCTTGGTCATGGTCTACACCCTGCTGTTGGCACCAAACTGAAAACCTCTTCCACTTAGAAGAGTACGTTTTTCTAGTAGATGGCTTCCTGGAGGCCCGGAGTACCTGCAGGACTTCTTCAAAGAGACTCAGGCCAGCATACTCTAAGTCATCAAGTGCCAGGCCTTGAGCCTGAAGGTTGGGGTAGAGTATTCTGCCTTGTGAGGATGTCAACAGTGTGTGCCTCCTGATTAGAGAGACTGGTCTGCTCGCAGACAGGGTTAGAAGCAGTGAGTACCATGGCTACCTGGCCAAGTCTGGGGCAATGAGGATCATGGTTGCCGACTGAGCTCTGAGCTTGTTTATCGCTCTGAGTAACATAGAAAATGGGGGAAAGGCATACAGGAATTTCCTTGTCCAATCCAGCAGCAGTGCATCCACCAGCACTGTGCCCACTGCAGGAGGCCTGCAACAGAACTGTGGCAGCTGGTGATTGTCTGGGGCTGTGAAGAGGTCCATCTCTGGGGTGCCCCACTTTTTTTTTTTTTTAAAACCAGGAGCGAGACGCTAAGCTAGAAGCTTGTTTACAGGTGCGACTGGGAGCAAAAGGAAGTTAAGTGACTTGCTCAGGGTCACACAGTAAGCAAGTGGGGGCTACGGGATTCAAACCAAAGTCTCCAGGTTTCCAGCTCAGAGCCTTAAACCACTGCACTACACTGCCACCTTCTGAACACTGTCAGAAGGACCTGCCTGTTCAATGCCCACTCGTGGTGATTCTGATTTTTCCTGCTCAGGGAATCTGCTAGGACATTGTCTTTCCCTGGAAGACAGACAGCTGAAAAGAGATGTCCAGGGAATATGCCAGCCTCCACATACTCATGGTCTCTATGCACAGAGGGGATGACCGTGTACCCCCTTGCTTGTTTATGTAGTACATTATGGTCGTGTCTGTTCTGATTTGGACCACCCTGCTTTGCAGCACTGGAGCAAAGGACTGAATGCCCAGGCATACTGCCCTGAGCTCCAACAGATTTATGTGGCGTAAGGACTCCTTTGGAAACCAGGTCCCATGCCCAGTCTGCTCTCCCAGGTGTGCCCTCCACCCCAGGAGAGGAGCATCTGTTGTTAGTGTGACAACAGCAGTCTACTTGTTATTATTTGTATTATATTTTTGCTATTCCTGTCAGTGGAAGAAGAAGAATTGGTACCGCTCGAGGTTGCCCTCTGGTACGTCTGCACAGGGATCGTTGGTGGTGGAGAGTGGTAGGCCTGAAACGACTCCGGTGGGTTCCTCTGTGGCTCCACTCTTAACAGCCGCGATCTTTGAAACCAGATCCCATCTCTGTCCTCGATGGGGGTCCAGTGAGCAGTTTCATCTGTGGGCTGCTCTTTTAGAGAAGGGGGTTCGGTGTCTGCCCAGTTGTCCTGGCCAGTGGACCCAATTCCAGGGCCTTCAGGCCTCGGAGCCGCTGGGCCACGGCAGAGTCAGGGCAGGAAGTGTGCAGTGCCCTCTCTGGTGCCAATGCCATCGATGCAGACTCCTCGTGCCTACCCACTCTCCTTTTTCCCTGTAGGGTGTGACAGGGTGGAATAGGACCCTGTCCCAGTTGTTATGGAAAGAGTTTGAATGCAAGGTTCTGTTCTTTCCTTTCCTGTCTCTGTCTGTCTGGTTGCGCAACCAAATTTTTCCTCTGAGACCTCGTACTTGATCATTCATTTATTTAAAATTCGGATTAATACCCTTGGGCCGGGGGCACATTTCCAAAGGCTCCAAGTCAACAAGGAATACAAGACATTTACAGGTGGTGAAACACTGCAGAACAGAAAGACAACAACTAACAAGTGGTATTAGTGTGCAGTTACAACATTAAGCAGGTTATAACAAGTGAAGAAAAGCAGGACCACACTTACGGAGAAACATATTAATGCAGCACTAATTAAGTGCAGTACAGTGTTTAACAATCATGTTACAGTTCAGACGGGACACTCCCAGTCTGCAGAAATGCAGTTTTAGCAGCCAAGGTGAGGCTTTGTCAAGGGGAGGTAGCAGGTGGTGGGAGGCGGGCAGCTGTGGAACAGGAGGGTGGGAGTGAGAGAGGATATTGTTTGACGGGTGCGAGAACGGTTGTCAGAGGCCGTGGGTTAACAGAAACACAGGCAGTCAGATTTGCTGGCAAGAAGAGCTTGAAGCCCATTTTTAAAGTGGCCAAGTCTGGGGGAGTCGGCAAGGTATGAAGACAGATCATTGAACCATTTAGGCCCACAGTAGGAGAGAGATCTTTGGCCAAGGGTGGTTCGTTTGAAGGGAACAGTTAGGACAGCCCTGGAGGCACTCCTTGTGCATTTAGATGGTAGTGCACAATCAAAAAGGGCTGAAGTAGCACTAGGCATAGACCCACCAGGGACTTTTCTGCAAGGAGGCAGGCCTGGTATGGAGTCTGTGGACTTGCAATTCCCTGCCTCTCACTGTCCCTACCCTCTCTTGCTGTTCTGTTTTTTCCTCCCTTGCATATTTGCTGGTATAAAAATATATGCAGATCATTATGTGGAAATGTAACTGACATTGGGTTCCCTTTGTTTAGAAATTATATACTGTTACTGCTGAAATGTGTATAATTATAGTTTGAGATGATTGCAAAGCTAAAACTGTATATAGTTGCTGTTGAAATGATTGCAAAACTATTTGGAACTCAAGGGGTTAACCTGAAATGCAATTGTTAAGCCTTTTACAGAAGCTGTGGAGAAGAGGCCTCAGTTCTGGGACATGGTGTTCTTGCTGCACCTACCTGATACTTACAAGAATAGGACTGCTTGTTAAGAGTGGGGGGTTGGAAGGACTTATAAGAGAACTAAGCTGCAATGTCTCGGGGGAGACAGGGATTGAAGGAAAACTCAGATGAATCTTCTCTGTTTATTCTGCCTTTGCAAATAGTTACTCTGAACAAATTTTATTTTATTGTTATTCATAATAAAACTCTTGTTGTGAACTTTACAACTGCTCCTGGGTTTTCCTATGCTTCCTGACCTGTGCCTTGATGACACAGGGGCCGGCACGGGTACTGCTTTCCTTTTCCCCCTTTTCTGCAGGTCTAGCAGCGCTTCTGGCGCTGACACTGCGGATGGTGCTGAAGTCTTCACCGATCCAGGTGGTGAGGTCTCCAGTGTTCCTGGTCTAGACCTGCCATTTGGAGGTTATTCTGGGGTAGAAGTGGATCTGGATGAGTCTCTCCCTATTCTACTCTGTCGAAGACACGGCGGATGACTTGTTTTATGGGCTGGAATGCAAGTCTTCTATATTACTGTGATGGAAGATCTTTCCAGTTCTTTTTCCTCAGGGATCTGGGGTCCACCATAACATTTCAGTCTTCATCCGTGGACCAAAGCAGACTTCTACATCTTGAGTTCCAACATTCCTCAGTAAGAGTACACCCTGTGGAACACAATGCAGTGGTCAAGAGCTTCCCAGAATCTAATGCTCCATTGCTAGGGGCTTATAGCCCAGTAATCAGTTGAAAGCTTCTATGGATGCCTATGACTCTGCCTTTAGGGCAGCTGATGCTGGTAGCAGGTGGTTAACGTCTCCTTAACAGTACTTATCTGTTTGGCCCTCAGGTTGAGTTCTGGGGACCACTCAGAACAATACGACTGCCATTTAAACAACCGGTGGCGCATGCTGCCTGTCAGAGGGACGGGACCTTCGACATTCTCGTATAGGCAGTCCTTTCAAGGTAAAGGCCTACATGCCTTTATTAGGAACCAACCCAGTAGAGGACACAGGGCCCCACAGTGCACTGTACCAACCTTTGTGGATCCTGCCCAGGTGCTATCTCAGCTGTCTTAGGGGGATGCCTCTCGGAGGTAGGAGGGGCATCTAATTCGGTTGTACAGCTAGTGGAAGTCCATTACAGCGGACATATGGGTTCATCAGGATTGTCTGAGAGGGATACTCTCCTAATTTTGCAGATTTCCCCAGACCTTCCACCCAGACAGCAGCCCAGTCTGTCCGCCTCTCAGTCACACTCTCTTGTTTCTGAGATAAGGAGCCTCTGTGGGAACTGGGCAGTAGAAGTTGTTCCACAGCAGAACGGAGCACACCTTCCTTTTTCCATTGCTTCTGGTTCTAAGATAACAGGCGGCATGTGCCATCTGTCGACCCTAGAAGGTTAAACAAGTACCTGTTCAGGGAGGAGTTCTCTTAAATCCTCTGCGTTCAAGTAGAGGAGGTAGTATAGCGCAGTGGTTCAAGGCTCTGAGCTGCAAATCTAGAGACCTGGGTTTGAAACCCACAGCCCCCACTTGCATATTGTGTGACACTGAGCAAGTCACTTAACTTCCCTGTGCTCCCAGGTCGCACCAGTAAACAACTTAGTGTGTCACTCCTGGTTAAACAAAACAAAAAAAAAAAAAAGTATTCACTTCCTGGACATTTGGCTCCTAGATAGCCCATTCGGGCAAGAGATACAGGAGGCAGTTGCCACAGCTTCTCAGTAGTTCTCTTCAGGGGGGGTTTCAGATTCAGGGAAGATGCCAGTTTCATCTTCCCAGCGGCGTCTCTTCTTAGGGGTCCTCCTGGACACCTCCAAGGTGTCGTTTTTCGTTCCAGAGGATGGGAGAAACTACATCTTCAGATGGCTCATTACATCATGGAAGCAGACTCTTTCGAGCCCCTTTCGGTTGAGCGGATGCTGGGACTCGGGGCGTCCCCCGCAGCAAGCAGTGGTCTCCGACCACATGTCCGTACTCCTCCGTTCAAAATAACAGAGCCTCAGACAAAATTTCTCGTGGGGAGCTCACTGTCAAGACCTCTCTCTTCACTCAGGTGTAGAGCCAGGAGGAACCTCATCTTTTTATAAATTTCTTAAGAGATGAGAGCTATCTTACAAAGTCCTGAAGGATGCCCTCTGCCATGAAGTGATCCTGCTTCGGTTGAATGACAGAGCTGTGATGTATTACATCAGCAAGCAGGCTGGGGTGCCCTCCCACCCTCTTTGCAGGAAGGCTGTGAGGTTGTGACAGTGGTACCTTGATTATGATGCGTCTGATCAGATTTCGTGCAGTCGCTTTCGGCGAGTAGGGAAGTTTGGACCTGCTCCTTTTTGCATCCCCTTTCAATGCAAAACTGCCTCTATCCTGTTTCAGAAATCCAGACCCTGGTGTTTCCTGTCAAGATGTATTCACTGCAGTAAACAAGATGCTCCCTGTATGTTTTCCTCCTCTTCACTTAATTCAGAGGGTGCTGCACAAGTTGTTGCCACAGGGGGTCAGGATGATTCTCACTGTCCTAGACTAGCCTCGGCAGATATGACTGCACTGATCAACAGTCTGTCAGAAATTCCCCCAAGGTGACTCCCTCTACTAGCGGACCTCTAACACAGGGACTTTAATCCATCCTAACCTTCGTTCCCTTCATCTCCCTATCGCATTCCTCAGGAAATGGAAGCGGGCAAGTTTTAGGTTTCTCAAACCATCGCATGCATTTTCTAAGCTACGCATAAGCCTTCCATCAGGAGGACTTGCACAGTTAAGTGGAAACCCTTCTCCTTCAGGGCTGCAAGTACCATCTGGACCCTCCGGTTGCTCACCAAGTAAGGTGTTAGGGAGCCTCTTGAACCTGTTGAACGCTGGTCTGCATTACTCAGCAGTGAAGGTACACCTCTGCGCATTTTCGGTCCATCTTGAGCCAGTAGACAGCATGTCACTGGCTCAGTTACCATTAGTCAAGTTTTATTTCTCCTTACTTACTTCATTAACTCCAGAATGAAGGAGAGCGCTCCCTTCATTTCTCTGGATGTTAAGAGGGTTCTGCGATTCTACATTGACAGAACGAAGAGATATGCATCCGAGCAACTACTGTATCTTTCAGGATGCCTCGGCTTGGTCAACCTGTTGCCACGAGATGTAGTTCGGCTTGGTTAGCTGCATGTCTTCAGACACTACTAATCCACTGCACAGATATGAAAATTACGTACCTACCGTAATTCTTGATCTTCTTGGACAAGTCTCCACCACTCATTCATACTATTGGGATCTGTGCTGGAGGCACTAGGACCCAGCGGGAGCAAACTTTTTTGCTGGAGGGTCGGCGCCAGAGATGGAGCCGCGAGGAGCGGCACCGCGGGCCTCAGCTCGTGTGGTAATGACTATCTCGGCGTCGACCCTCCAACCGCCTCAGTACCTTTTTTACCGAGGAGGTGCAGCGTAACTAACCTAGAAGGATAACCTAACCAAAACCGGACACAAGATAGTCCGGACAACCCGTATAAGAAGGGTCAACAAAGAAGTCTTCACAGCCTAAAGATTTGAGGGAGTAAAGACCAACAATAGAGGTGAGCTCGGGGGACGGAGGGTGGGCGTGTGAATGAGTGGTGGAGACTCGTCCAAGAAGATCAAGAATTACGGTAGGTACGTAATTTTCATATCTTCCTGGACATAAGTCTCCACCACTCATTCACACTATTGGGAGAGTACCGAGCTAATAATCCCCCCGAGAGGGCGGCAGGAGAAACCAAGAGCTCACGTTTCTAGGACAGAAGTCCATTAAGGATGGCTCTGCCAAAGGAAGAATGTAGTCTGGCATGGACATCCAGTGCATAATGTTTAACGAAAGTATGCACTAAGCTCCAGGTGGCCGTGTTGCAAATATCTGCAATGGGCACGTTGCGAATTTCCGCCAGGGATGCCGCGACTGCTCTAGTAGAGTGAGCGTAAACCCTGCCCTCCAACTTAACCTGCGTCATGGAATTGCAGTGGCGAAGGCATGCCACTAACTATGCTGAGATACATCTCATAGCGACAGGTTGACCCAGCCGGGTCTCGCTGAAGGAAACAAACAATTGTTGAGCTTTGCGAAAGTCCTTGGTTCTATATAGATAGAAACGCAAAGCTCTTAACGTCCAAGGAATGAAGGGATCGTTCTCCTTCATTTTGGAAGTCTGCAAAGTAAGAGGGGAAGGACCAAAGGTTGGTTTAGATGAAATTCTGACACAACCTTAGGAAGAAATTTCAGATGAGTCCTAAGGACTACTTTGTCCTTATGGAACACAGTATACGGAGGGTCTGTGACCAGGGCATGTATCTCAGAGACCCTGCGGGCTGAGGTAATGGGCACTAGGAAGGCCGTCTTCCAGGTGAGAAATTTTAGCTCACAGGTAGCCAGAGGTTCGAAAGGCTTTCGAGTGAGCATGTCTAGCACAAGATTGATGTCCCAGGCTGCAACTGGACGTCTTGTAGGAGGCCTGGCATGCAGAATTCCTTTAAGAAACCTGTTAACCACAGGTAACTGAGCCAGAGATAAGGAAAAAAACGGCTCATGATAGGCTGAAATGGCACTAAGGTGAACTTTGACTATAGAGTACTGTAGGCCTGAATTTGAGAGGTCTAAGAGGTACTCCAGAACTTTATCTGGTGGGCAGGAAAAAGGATTCAAAGAGGACTTTGCACACCAGAGCGAGAAACGCTTCCATTTGGCTGTGTAAGTTTTCCTAGTGGCTGGTTTCTGTGCAGCCAGAAGAATATCTGAAACCCTTCGAGACACATTGAACCGGTTTACTTCTACCTCTTCAGGAGCCAAGCGTGAAGGTGAAGCGATCTCAGGTTGGGATGGACAACAGGTCACTGAGTCAAGAGGTTCGTCTGAAGGGGAAGTGGTCTCGGAGGAACTGCCAACATATTGTTGAGTAGTGGAAACCACAGTTGTCGAGGCCAGAAGGGAGCAATGAGGATGAGTTTGTCCCCCTGGGAATCAAACTTGAGGAGTACCCTCTGAATTAGAGGAAGAGGTGGAAAGGCATAAAGAAAGCGTTTTGTCCACTGCAGCCTGAATGCATCCTGACAGAAAATGCCAGGCCCTGGATTTCTGGAGCAGAAGAGAGGCAGTTTTGCATTGAGTGGGGATGCAAAAAGGTCCAGGTCTGGAGTTCCCCACTCTCTGAATAGTGACTGAACTACGGTTGAGTCGAGGGACCATTCGGGAGGGTCTGTCTCTGTTCTGCTGAGACGGTCTGCCAGTTCGTTCTGTATTCCCGGTAGGTAGACCGCTTGAATTAGAACCTTGTGCTCTAAGCACCATTCCCACACTCTCATCGCTTCCCTGCATAAGGGGTAAGAGTGAGCACCGCCCTGCTTGTTGATGTAGTACATCACTGCTTTGTTGTCCGTTTGAAGGAGAATGTTCTTGTGACAGAGAATGTCCTTCAACACTCGGACCGCATAAAGGACGGCTCTCATCTCTAGGACATTTATGTGAAGCTGGGACTCGACTTGAGGCCACGTACCCTGAGTATGGAGAGACTGACAGTGAGCTCCCCACCCCATTAGGGACGCGTCTGTGGTAATGGAAATTTGATGATCCAGAGGAGCAAAGGGGTACCCTTCCAGGAGATTGCTCTCTTGGGTCCACCAGGTGAGTGACCTCTTTAGAGGTTCTGTCACTTTGATGGGAAAGGACTGCGGGTGAGTGGTTGGGGACCACGGAGTACTGAGCATCCACTGAGTAGTTCTCATGTGCAGACGTGCTAGGGGTACAGTGAACACCGAGGATGCCATGAAGCCTAGCATCCGTTGCATAGAGACAGCTGGGACTGAGTTGTTTTCCCCGATGTGATGGGCCATCTGATGGATATCGTTCCTTCTGTCCTCCGGATGAAAAGCCTTCGCACAGGAGGTGTCCAGAAGAGTCCCTATAAAAAGGAGCCTCTGGGAGGGCTGCAACTGCGATTTTTTGAGGTTTAGCTGAAATCCCATGGACGTGAGAAAGCGAGAGGTCATCTCTACGGCGCCCAGAATTCCCTGCCTGGAAGGGCTTGCTAGAAGCCAATCGTCCAGATAAGGGAACACCTGTATTCCGACCTTTCTGAGGTGCGCTGCGAGAACTGCACAACACTTTGTAAAAACCCGCGGCGCCGAGGATAGCCCAAAGGGCAGGACTCTGAACCGATAATGTTGCCCCAGAGCCACAAACCTCAGGAATTTGTGATGCCTTGGGTGAATAAAAATGTGCTGGTAAGCATCCTGCATGTCTAGGGAGGCTAGCCAGTCGTGTTGATGAAGCAAAGGTAACAAGGTTCCTAAAGAAATCATTTTGAATTTCTCCTTGGGGAGAAATTTGTTTAGATTTCTGAGATCCAAAATGGGGCGCATGCCCCCGGACTTCTTTGGGACCAGAAAGTAATGGGAGTAGAACCCTGTGTTCCGTTGATGCAGTGGCACTACTTCTACTGCCCTGTTGTTCAGAAGGCCCTGAATCTTGGCGGCAAGAAGGTCTAACTGAAGGGTTGACAGCCTGGACTGTCGTTTGGGAGGACGATCCGGAGGGGTCTCCACAAGATTGAGTGAATACCCCTCGCGAATTATCCGAAGGACCCATTTGTCTGAGGTTATGGACTTCCATTGGTTGTAGAAGTGCATCAGACGACCTCCCACCGGTGAGGAAAAAGTCCACCTTGGGCAGTTGAGATGGGACTTGGGCCAGCAACTCATAAGGTGGCGCTGGGCGCTTTGGGCCCTTGCGCTTTCTGTTGTGTCTTCTTTTGAGGTTGGGCAGGTTGATTTTTATGGAAACTTCCTCTGCCTCGAAAGGACTGACGGTTATGAAACTACCTAAGGTGTCTATCTTATGAGATTCTTTGTTAATAGGTCAACTGTAGTAGTTTGGGGAAGAACGACCTTATCATTCTCTGCCAGGACTACAATAGATCCGCAGGCTTAAGAGCGCCAAATGGGTCGATCCTTGGGCTGAATATTTCCTATCTATGGATTTAGCCACCAAAGGGTGAGAGCAGGATTATTCCATACCATTTGAGACAGCGTCTAAGGAAGGCTGAACTGGAGGAGTCAAACCGAGGGATCTCCGGAGCAAGAAGGTATTGGAGTCTTAATTTCCCAGGATCGATGTCTGTAGTCTGGAGAGAAAGAGTGGAAATCAAATTTTTCAGCAGAGACTTAAAGGACAGGTCCTCGACCACAGGCTCTGCAGCAGTAATAGATCCTGCTTCCTCCACTTCACCCAGCCGAAGGTCTGGGTCAGGCTCAATGTCATCTCCTGACAGTCCAGGAGGGACTGTATGGACAGGAAAGGAGTGAAAATCAGAGGAAAGGGATGAAGGAAAAGAGTGACAGGAGGAGTCCTGAAAAGCGGAAGATGCCCTGACAGTCCCCGGTGCTGCGGAGGCGTACGGCGCCGAAGAAACGCACGGCACCGAGGAACCACGCGGTGCAGAGGACGGCACCGAGATGACTGACGGTGCCGACAGACGCATCGACGCCGAGGGCGCCGAAAACACTCCAAGACTCCGAAAAACAGGATTTGAAGGTAAGGAGGGAAGAAGAGCAGGAGATAAAGGCATCGGTGTGGCCCCCTGCGCCGCAGCCATGTGAGGGGGGGAAAACACCTAAGCGCGGAATCGACGGCACCCAAGACGGTGCCTCGCGACCAGGGAGGCTCAACCGCCCTACCTGGTCTCCCACGAAGCCCGAAGGCCCCTGAGTGACCAAGCCAGGTAACTGAACCAACCTCCGAGCCCACTGCTCCATAAGAGCGGCCCACTGATGAAACTGCTCATCTGAAGACCTACCTGCGGGCAGGGTAGGGCTCCGATGTCGAAGATGTCGGCTACCAGAAACAGAAGCTGGCGACTCCGAAGGAGGAGACCGGCAACTAGCCCCAATAACCAACCGTCTACGCGCAGACATATCAGAGGGCGACCTCGACTGATGCTTTCTCTTTTTTGACCTGTGGGCTGAAGAGGAGCTCGAGGCCGGACGGTGCCATGAATGCGACCGTTTATTTTTATGCTTCCGGGGGGACCGCCCGTCCCCTCGGGCATTAGACTGACCGTTGTCAGACCCCCCCTTCCGGAGAAGGCGGCGGACCGGACCCAGCTCGACTGACTGAACAGCTTTCATACGAAGTCTCCCTACCGTCACCTGACCTGCTCACGGTCGACTCTATCAAAGTAGGCTGAGACTTTTTTTTTTTTAAAAAATAAGAATAAACTTAAGCGATACTTATCGAGATATTACTACAAAATAACAAAACTGAAAACTATGCTGCTAGTTTGAAGTTTGACTCCCGGCGGGCGAGCGACGTCGTCACTGAAGCGCACTCGACGGCGGGAAAAAAGGAACTGAGGCGGTTGAAGGGTCGACGCTGAGATAGTCATTACAGCACGAGCTGAGGCTCGTGGTGCCGTTCCTCACGGCTCCATCTCTGGCGCCGACCCTCCAGCAAAAAAGTTTGCTCCCACTGGGTCCTAGTGCCTCCGGCGCAGATCCCAATAGTGTGAATGAGTGGTGGAGACTTATGTCCAGGAAGATCAAGTTGGAAGGCCGGATTCACACCACTCTACCGGAATGGTTGCAGCTTTCCTAGCGGAGATTCGCAATGTACCAGTTGCAGACTTCTGCAAGGAGACGAGTTGGAGCTCAGTGCATACCACTGTAAAAGACTATGTTCTGGATGTCCTTGCCAGACAGTTCACTTTCTTCGGCAGGACAGTCCTTATGGACATCTGTCCTGAGTGAACTCTGTCTCCTACCGCCCTACTTGGGGTTTGATTTTCAGCTTGGTACTCTCCCATTAGTGTGAATGAGTGGTGGAGACTTTTAGTATATGGAAATTATGTACTTACCATAATTTTTGATCTTCTTGGATGAATTCTCCACCACTTACTCACACGCCCACCCACCATCCCCCGAGCTCACTCGTTCTATTTTGGTCTTTATTTCCTTGTTGTTCAGGCTGTGAAGACATTGTTGAATTGACCCTTCTTACATGGGTCATCCAGGCATTCATATGCCAGAAAGTTAGGGTTTTCTTTCATTAGTTTATGCTGCACCTCCTTGGTCGAAAAGGTACTGAGGCGGTTGGAGGGTCGATGCTGAGACAGCCTATACGGCGCTTGCAGGTCTCGTTGCACCATGCATGCGCGGTCCTATCCTGGCGCTGGCCTCCTGAAGATTTTTGGTTCCTGCGGGGTCCTAGTGCCTTTGGCGAAGTCCCATTAGTGTGAATGAATGGTGGAGACTTTGTCCAAGATGATCAAGAATCATGGTAAGTATGTAATTACCATTTTTTTGAGTCCTGCTTAGGAAACAGGCCAATCAGCAGAGCCTCATGGGACACTGGATTTTAAAAGAGAAGAAAAAATAGTCTGCCCTGTCACTGACCTAGAGGAAACTAGTTAGAAATGAAAATTACGTACCTACCGTAATTCTTGATCTTCTTGGACGAGTCTCCACCACTCATTCACACTAGTGGGATTAGCGCGAGGCACTAGGACCCATGAACAAACTTTTGCTGGAGGTCGGTAGCGAGAGGCGTCCCACGAGCAGCAGCTCGCGGCAATGACCATCTCGCGACGACCTCCAACCGCCTCAGTACCTTTTTACCAAGGAGGTGCAAGCGCAACTAACGTAAAGGTAAATCTAACCTTAAAAACGGACATAAGATAGTCCGTGCGACCCGTAAGAAGGGTCAGCAAAGAAGTCCTCACGGCCTAAAGATTTGAGGGAGTGAAGACCAACACAGCGGTGAGCTCGGGGATGGAGGGAGGCGGTGATGAGTGGTGGAGACTCGTCCAAGAAGATCAAGAATTACGGTAGGTCGTAATTTTCATATCTTCCTGGACATAAGTCTCACCACTCATTCACACTAGTGGAGAGTACCAAGCTGATAATCCCCAAAAGGCGGCAGGAGAGCCAGAGCTCAAGCGTCTTAAGATAGAAGCCCATTAAGGATAGTTCTGCCGAATGTGGAATGTCGCCTGGCATGAACATCCAGTGCATAATGCTTAACGAAAGTATGCACTGAGCTCCAGGTGGCGGCGTTGCAGATATCCGCAATTGGAACATTGCGAATCTCCGCTAAAGATGCCGCGACCGCCCTAGTAGAGTGAGCGTACACTCTACCCTTCAATTTAACTTGAGCCATGGAGTAGCAATGTCGAAGGCATGCCACTAACCATGATGAGATGCATCTAATAGCGACGGGTTGACCCAGCTGGGTGTCGCTGAAAGAAACAAACAGTTGCTGAGTCTTGCGAAAATTCTTGGTTCTATCTAAATAGAACCGCAAGGCTCTCTTAACATCCAAGGAATGAAGAGATCGTTCCCCTTCATTTTGGAAATTAGCGAAGTAAGAGGGAAGTACCAGAGGTTGGTTTAGATGGAATTCTGACACAACCTTGGGAAGAAATTTAGGATGAGTACGGAGAACTACCTTGTCTTTATGGAATACAGTATACGGAGGGTCCGTCACCAAGGCATGAATCTCCGAGACCCTGCGGGCTGAGGTAATGGCCACCAGGAAGGCAGTCTTCCAGGTAAGAAATTTTAGCTCACAGGTAGCTAGGGGCTCGAAAGGCTTCCGAGTGAGCATGTCCAGCACCAGGTTAATGTCCCAGGTTGCAACTGGACGCTTAACAGGGGGTCTGGTATGAAGAATCCCCTTAAGAAATCTCTTCACCATAGGAAGCTGAGCCAGAGTCAAGGAAGAAACCGGCTCATGGAACGCTGAGATGGCACTAAGGTGAACTTTAACTGTGGAGTACTGGAGACCCGAGTTTGATAGGTCCAAAAGATACTCCAGAACCTTGTCAGGAGGACAGGAAAAGGGATTCCAAGAGGACTTTGCACACCAGAGAGAAAAGCGTTTCCATTTGGAAGCGTACGTTTTTCGGGTGGCTGGCTTCGCAGCCAGAAGGATGTCGAGACTCTACAAGAGCGTTGAATCGATTCACTTCTACCTCTTCAGGAGCCAAGCATGAAGGTGAAGTGATTTCAGGTTGGGATGGACCAGCGAACCCTGAGTCAAAAGGTTGATTTGCAAGGTAAGTGGTCTCGGAGAGGCTGCCAACATACTGTTGAGCAGAGGAACCATAGTTGCCGAGGCCAGGAGGGACAATGAGAATCATTTTGGTCCCCTGAGACTCGAACTTGAGGAGAACTCTGGATTAGAGGGAGCGGTGGAAAGGCGTAAAGAAACGCTTTGTCCACCGCAGCCTGAACGCATCCTGACAGAAAATGCCAGGCCCTGGATTTCTGGAGCAGAAGAGAGGCAGTTTTGCTGAGTGGGGATGTAAAGGTCCAGGTCTGGAGTCCCCACTCTTGAACAGTGACCGAGCCACGGCTGGATCGAGAGACCACCGTGAGGGTCTGCCTCCGTTCTGCTGAGGTGATCTGCTAGATCGTTTTGTATACCTGGCAGATAAACTGCCTGAATCAGAGACTTGTGCTCCAAGCACCACTCCCACACCCTCATTGCTTCCCTGCAAAGGGGGTAAGAATGAGCACCACCTTGCTTGTTGATGTAATACATCACAGCTTTGTTGTCCGTTTGAAGGAGAATGTTCTTGTGACAAAGGATATCCTTCAGAACTCGGATCGCGTAGAGGACCGCTCTCATCTCCAGGACATTTATGTGGAGAAGAGTTTCGAACTGAGTCCATACACCTTGAGTGTGGAGGGAGCGACAGTGAGCTCCCCATCCCATTAGCGATGCGTCTGTGGTGATGGAGATCTGATGATCCGGGGGAGCAAAGGGGAACCCTTCCAGGAGATTGCTCTCTTGAGTCCACCAGGTGAGAGACCTTCGAAGGGGCTCAGTCACCTTGATGGGATAAGACTGGGGGTGAGAGGTCGGAGACCACTGAGTGGAGAGCATCCATTGGGTGGTTCTCATGTGCAACCGGGCCAGGGGTACAGTGAACACCGAAGACGCCATGAGACCCAACATGCGTTGCATCGAGAGAGCTGTAACCGACTGGTTCTTCCGATGTAATGGGCCATCCGAAGGATGTCGAGTCTTCTGTCCTCTGGAAGGAAAGCCTTCGCAGAAGAGGTGTCTAGAAGCGTCCCTATGAAAAGGAGCCTCTGGGAGGGCTGCAGTTGTGATTTTTTTCAAATTCAGCAGAATTCCCATGGATGTAAGAAGACAAGAAGTCGTTTGCACGGCTTCCAAAGTCCCTTGGCTGGAAGGGCTTGCTAGAAGCCAATCGTCCAGGTAGGGAAACACTCGGAGTCCGATCTTCCTGAGATGCGCTGCGAGAACTGCACAACACTTTGTAAAGACTCACGGCGCCGAGGATAGCCCAAAAGGCAGGACTCTGAACTGATAATGCTGACCCAGAGCTACAAACCTGAGGAACTTGCGGTGGGTCAGGTGGATGGGGATATGCTGGTAGGCGTCCTGCATATCCAGGGAGGCCAGCCAGTCGTGCTGATGCAGCAAGGGTAACAGGGTACCTAGGGAAATCATTTTGAATTTCTCCCTGGGGAGAAATTTGTTTAACTTTCTGAGGTCTACAATGGGGCGCATTCCCCCAGATTTCTTTGGAACCAGGAAGTAACGGGAGTAGAACCCTGTGCTTCGCAGATGCGGGGGCACCAGTTCTATTGCCCTGTTGCTTAGAAGGCCCTGGATCTCGGCGGTGAGGAGGCCTGACTGAGAGGCCGACAACCTGGGTTGTCGTCTGGGAGGACAATTCGTCGGGGTTTCCAAAAATTGAGAGAATAACCCTCGCGAATTATCCGAAGGACCCATTTGTCCGAGGTTATGGACTTCCACTGGTTGTAGAAGTACATCAGACGACCTCCCACCGGAGGAGAAAGTTCCACCTCGGGCAATGGGGATGGAACTTGGGCCAGCAATTCATAAGGTGGCGCTGGGGGCTTTGGGCCCCTCCTTTCTTGCGCTTTCTTTTGAGGTTGGGCAGGTTGGCTTTTGAAGCTTCCTCTGCCTCGAAAGGACTGACGACTTGGAAACTGACGTCTGTTCACATGCCTCGAGGGAGCAGGCGGAGGTCTGGCCAACTTAATGGCCGACCTAGTCTTCTGAGTGGCCTCTAAGGCTTGTTCCACCTGAGGCCGAAAGAAAGGAGCCATCAAAGGGCAGCGCCATTACCTGCTGCTAAGCATCATTCGTGAAGCCAATGCGCAGCCAGGAATGGGGCAGAGTACAACTACGCGCTGCTGAGCGAGAAGCAGCGCCGAAGCTGCCCATAGCGGCTTTGACCTGTTGGTTATTGACTCAATACTTTAGTAACGGTCAGAAGAAGCTCTGACTTGAGTCCGAATCCGGAAGAGCTTCAACCATTCTTTTCAAAGAGTGCCACAGGATATACTCATACTGAGAAAAATAGCCTTGATAACTGGCAAACGCATACTTAGAGTGGAGGCAGCAAGACTCTCTTACCTAATGTATCAATCTTACGAGACTCTTTGTTAATAGGTCGAGCTGTAGTAGTTTGAGGAAGAACGACCTTATCATTCTCTGCCAGGACTACAATAGGATCCGCAAGGCTTGGGATGCCAAAATGGGACGATCCTTGGGAGCTGAATACTTCTTATCAATGGATTTAGCCACTGAGGGAATAAGAGCAGGATTATTCCATACCATTTGAGACAGCATCTCAAGGAAGGCTGGATCGAAGAGTCAAATCCGTAGGGATCTCCAAGCATGAAGGTACTGGAGTCTTAATATCTTCCCAGGATCGATGTCTGTAGTCTGGAGAGAAAGATGGATCTCAGGTTCTTCAACAGAGACTTAAAGGACAGGTCCTCGACCACAGGCTCTGTAGCAAAGAAAGATCCTGTTTCTCCACTTCATCACCCAACCAAAGGTCTGGGTCAGGCTCAACATCATCTCCTGATGGTCCAGGAAGGACTGTTTGGACAGGAAAGGAGTGAAAATTAGAGAGGAGGAAACAGCAGACAAACAAGGAGAGTCCCGAGGGCCCCGGCGCTGAGAAGGCAAGCAGGTTGAAAATGGCACCGCAGAGGGGCACGGTGCCGAAGAGGCACGCGGCACCCCAAGCGGCGCCGCCAATGGCGCCGCCGAACCAAGTGGCGCCACCAGACCCGACGGTGCCGCCAGACCCAATGGCGCCGCGGCACTGAAAACGGCGCCGACAAGCCAACAGACCCCGCGGAAGGCGCCGGAAACGCCCCAGGAACCTGGAAAGCTAGAGAAGGAAAAAAAACAGGAGATAAGGGCATCGGTGTGGCCCCCTGCGCCGCAGCCATGTGGGGGGGGGGGGACACCTAAGCGCGGAGTCACCGGCACCAAAGAAGGTGCCACGCGACTAGGAAGGTCCAACCGCCCTACCCGATCGCTGGAGGAGCCGGGGCTCCGAGGCAACCGAGCCAGGCAGGAGAACCAACCTCCGAGCCCATCGCTCCATAAGAGCGGCCCACTGATGAAACTGCTCATCTGGAGCCCTACCTATAGGCGGGGAGGGGCTCCGATGTCGAGGACGACGGTCACCAGCAGTTGGCGACTCCGAAGAAGGAGAGCGGCAACTAGCTACGATAACCGACCGTCGACGCGCAGACATACCAGAGGGCGACCTCGAGTGATGCCTTCTCTTTTTTGACCTGTGGGCCGAAGAAGAGCTCGAGGCCGAACGGTGCCGAGAATGCGACCGTTTATTTTTATGCCGGCGGGACCGCCCATCCCCCCGGGCATCGGACTGACCGTTGTCGGAACCCCGCTGAGGAGAAGGAGGCTGACCAGACCCAGCCCGGCTGACTGAACAGCTTTCATACGAAGTCTCCCTACCGCACCTGACCTGCTCATGGTCGACTCCGTCCAGTAGGCGAGACTTCTTCAAGTAAGTTAAATTTAAAATATTAGAAAAATTTACGAAAATAGAATAAAATTAGCGATACTACTATCGAGATAATGTTACAAAAAATAAACTGAAAACTATGCGCTAGTTTGAAGTTCGACTCCCAACAAGCGGCGGCGTCGTCACTGAAGCGCACTTTCGGCGGTGGGAAAAAAGGAACTGAGGCAGTTGGAGGTGCGTCGCCGAGATGGTCATTGCGCTCGAGGCAGCTGCTCGCGCCACCATGCCTTCTTGGCGCAGTCTCGCCTGACCCTCCAGCAAAAGTTTGCTCCCGATGGGTCCTAGTGCCTCCGGCGCTAATCCCACTAGTGTGAATGAGTGGTGGAGACTTATGTCCAGGAAGATCCTCCTTTTTTTGACACCTACTTGTCAGAGCCTGTGTAGCTGCTATACAACCAGGTTGTAAGAAGACAACTGCTTTGAACTTAGGCAGACTGCCATAAAAGGTTACATTTTACGACATATCAGAAGGGAAGAAAGTTCTGACAGATAAAACAGTAAGATGAAACCATTTGGGTTATACCTGGTCATGTTACAAATTAATTACAAGATTAAGAGTGACCTAATGTGCTGTGACATCACAAGGAGGGTGGGACTTCAACTGATATTGCCAACCTGGCTGAAGGGACAGACAGTTGTGTTCACATTCTAAGGGACACTTTTGTTCCTGAACTCAAAGAGAGGCACTTCTGCCAAAATAAGTTATTTCAGCACCACGATTTATCAGCTAAATAAACTGGGATAGGATTAGTTATTCAGTACAAGGCTGTTTTTTTTAATTTATAATTGTCCATTTATTTTCAGACTGTACCCTCAATGTATAGATGTTCTGCGGTTTGTATTTTATTTACTATTCTTCATTTTTAGTACACTTTGTTGTTCCTTAAAACGCTGCCCGAGACACGCTCATTTGTGTATGAATGGTGGAACAGTCCTAATATTCTAACACAGCTGTTCAATGTTTATTGTGTCACCTTATGCAGCCATGCTAAGACGGATCTGTGTAAAGATCCAGCAAGGTAAGAAAAATACCAGAGTCTCATTGAGTCAGAAGGGGGTTGTGAACCAAGGTTGGTTGTATGCCTGCTGGGTCAACTATTGCGCCACATTTCCCTGAAGTGTGTGTGATATTTGGACCAGTTACCTGGGTGTGCTACCTAAAAAGGGTTCATAATTGACCCCAGGACTCAAGACTGGTTGTTGCTTGGACCCAAAACAAACAGGAGGGTGTCCCTGTTTGTCCCCTGTTCACGAATCACACTTAAAGCTTAGGCACTGTGGTAACAGAGGGCCTGACCCCAGGAGGGGGTTTGTGACAGCACCACTGAAGGTGGCCGTTTCAGGAAGAGGGCTCCTTCCCCTAGGTTTTCCCTTTCCTGTCACCACTGAAGTGCTAGGAACAGAGGTATTGTGACTTGCACCAGTTTGGACAGAGGGTCCCTTTTCTGTGACCAGTAGGATCTGACATGAAACACTGTCCCTCATCTGGAACCTGCAGCCTGGCACTGTTGCTGTTGCAGCAGCCATGTGCCCTAGTAGCTGGAGGAAGTGCCTTGCTGGCCTGGGGGCAAACAGCTGAAAAGAGCTGGCCAGCTGTACCAGTGTTTCTACCCTCCCGAGGGAGAAATGCCTTTCCTCTTACAGTGTCCAACTCTGCCCCTATGAATTCCAACAGTTGGACAGGAGTTAGCACTGACTTCTGAAGGTTTACTAAGAAGCCTAGGCACTGCAGAGTATACGGTACAGTGTTTCAGGCCTCTGACATCTGCTGTGGGGACTGGCCTACCACTAGCCAGCTGTCCAGATACGGACTGTGACCTCTTGCCTGCTTAAGTGGGTTACACCCATGGCTAGGCACTTTGTAAACACCCTTGGTGCCGAGGTGAGGCTGAAGAACATGGCCCTGAACTGGTAGTGGCCTGATGGTAACCTGAACCTCATGTACTTTCTGGGGGATTTCCTGACAGGGATATGGAAATAGGCATCCTTATGGTCTACAGATGCCAGCCAGTCTCCTTGTCTGAGGGTAGGTAGGATGGTAGATAGAGTGACCACTTTGAATTTTGGTTTTGTCAGATGCTTCTGAGATGCAAGATGAGTCGCCACTCCCCTGCTTTCTTCACTGTGAGGCAGTATCTTGAGTCTAGTCCCTTCCTTCCTTTGGGGCTAGGGGACAGGCTCTACTGTCTTGTCCAGCAACAGTTTTACTACTTCCTCCTCCAGTAGCTTAACTTCTAATGGTGAAGAAGACCTACAGATTCTTGCTCTCAGCCTGGGCATGACTTTGAAGCTGAGGGCAAGATCTTGGCCCACCACCTCCAGGACCCACTTGTCTGTGGTGATGGATTCCCAGGACTGGAGGAAGTGGGCTAGGCTACCCCCTACTGGAAGAGGGGAGGCGACCCTGGCAGACCTCTCAGGGAGTCTGCTTATCCTGTGTGGTTGGCTGGGGGCTGGGGCCAGTCCTGCCGCTGCCCCTACCCCTGACGTAACCCTTCTGTGGCTGGTAAGCTGGGAGGGCCTGGGTTTGAAAGAAGGACCTGTAATGGACTCGAGCTCTACCACCTCTATTTTGCTGCTTCTGGGGGGTAGCTACCATCTCTTTTGCAGCAGTACTCTTGTAGGCTACTTTATATTTGTCTATTTTCTTCATATAGGCCTCAGTCTACTGTCCAAAGACGGATCTGGGCTTGCAGGGGAAATCCAGAGCCTCTGTCTGGGTGTCCTGTGAAAGGACAGTAGTACTGAGCCAGGCAAACCTCCGCAGAGACAGCAAAGTAGCCATTAGTCTGGCAGCAGTGTCGCTGGCATCCACTGCCATCCTAAACTGAAACTTGGAGGCTGCAACGCCCCTTTTGGTAGCATCTGCCAAATCAGATGCCACAGGGGCAGGACAAGCTTTGGAGGTTTCCATAACTATGCTCTAGAGACTCTTTTGAAACCTGACCACATAAGCCATATAAGTGGCCTGCCTAATGGCCAATGAGGACCCGAAGTAGGACTTCTTGGCCATTGAGTCAATTTTTCTGGAATCATTGTCAGGCAGATGAGATGCCAGGGGGATGCCAGCCTTGTCACAAGCAGCAGCCTGCACTACCTCCTTGAGGCTGGGGTGCCCAAAAAAGGAACTCAGCCCCAGACTTGGCCACCCAGTACTTCCTATCTAGTTTTTTATCCACTGGAGGAATGGATGCAAGGGTCTGCAAAATCTTAAAGGCATGTTTTTAAGGAATTTATGGATGGGAAACGATAGCTTTTTAGCTGAAGATACATCCATCATCTCTACATAGTCTGGTTTCTCCTCCTCTTCTGTTTCTTGAGTGGGGCGGTCCAAAGCCTGTGCCACCTGCTACATAAATGCAGAAAGTGTGGTGAAATCCTCTGATTCCTTGTCAGGGGATTCAGGACGTTGGGAATCAGGGTAAAAAAACAGGTTACTCACCTTTAACAGTAGTTCTAGGAGTGCCATATATTGTTCATCCACACTGGCTGGCATGTCCATTTCCCCTTTAAATCCTGCAGGATGGTCTGAAAGCTGGCTCCTCCCACCCACCCAGATGGTACATCCCTCGGTTCCGCCCCAACACCAGATCTTGCCCACTGGAAGCAGAGGGTCGTGCGCTGAAGCTGGGTGGGTTCATGTGGATCAACAACATATACCACTACTAAAAATTACAGTTATGCAAGACCTTACCGTAACCGTAGATCTGAGAGGAGTGTCTCTTACAGCACGTAATACACTTGGGTTGTCGCCAGAGGTCACTGTGGCACACGGCAGCTCTTCTAGCAGTCTTTTCCTGGGGCTATGCACACATGACATCACCTTCTTGTTTCCTATATAAGTGTGGGCAGTCCCTGGTATCCTCAGTTTCCCCCACCGGATTCAGTTCACTAAGCAAGGACCAAGGGGTAGCAGAGGTACCATAGGTATCCCAACCCAAAAGTCACTGGACCAGAATCTGTTCTTCTAGAGAAGGAGGGGGACGGAGGGTGGGAACGCACCTGCTGCAAGAGACACTCCTCAAAGATCTACCGATACGATATTATGTAACTGTACTTGTGACAGGGTAGATGGTGTTTAAATGCAAGGATCCTTCCTTTTTCGGTCTCTTCTCTATCTGGTTGCGCAACCAAATTTTCCTGTGAGACCTTGGACTTGATCAACCCAAACAGTCTGACAATTCTCTGCCTCTCTCTCAGTTTTCTCTTGCTGTCTGTTTTTCTCCCTTGCATATCTGCATCAGCTAATATAAAAATATATGCAAATTAATGGATGGAATGAAACTGATAACGGGATCACTTTTGTTTAGAAAATATTTAGCATTACTGGTGAAATGTATATTAATGATACTTTGATATGACTTTAAAAATAGAGGTTACTGGAGTGCAAATGCTTGAGGCCTTTTTGAAAAAGGGGTCTCAAACATCCTGCCTGATATTTATGAGAACAGAACATTTTGCAAGGACAGGATGTTTGCTGAGGTGTGTGTGTGTGGGGGGGGGAAGCTAAGCTAAACTGCAAAGAGGTTTTACAAGAAAGATTTTATTTTGCCTCTGTACATAGTTCCTATGAACAAGTTTATATTGTTATGCTACTGTTACTATAAATAAAGTTTTGGTGAATTTTACAACTGCTCCTGGATTTTCCCTATGCTTCCTGACCTATGCCTTGACAACAGTACTATCTTCCATGGAGTGGTCTCTTGCAGCAGGTAATACACTTGAGATGAATCCCAAGCAGTAAACCCAAGAAGTCTTCAATGTTGTTTTGTTCAAATTCTTGTCGATGACTGCTGTTGAAGTTGCTCTAGCTTGCTGCATGCGAGCTGCAGACGGCAGGAAAAGGAAAGTATAGTTACGCAAGAACTTACTATAACAGAAGATCTTCGAGAGAGGTTTCTTCAGTAGGTCATCACATACAGGACTAGGGCCACCGCACAGCAGACTTTTCCAGCAATACCTGACGGGGGACCGCCCACCCGATGTCACGTGGCCGATGTCAACATAACCCTATATAGTGGATGGTCCTCACACCCGCCTGCCCTCCAGTTCTTTCCCGTCGGAGACCCGACAGGAGGGACATGAGAAGGAAACAGACTCTGGAGTCCCAAAAGAAAGAAGGGGGAAGGAGGGAGGGAAAAACATGACCTACTGAAGGAACCTCTCTCATAGATCTACTGTTACGGCAGGTTCTTATGTAACTATACTATCTTACTTCGAGAGGGTTCCTTCAGCAGGTCATCACATATAGGACTGAATCCCAAGCAATCCATCTAAAGAGAGACAGAGAGAAACATGGGAGGAGGAGAAACTTCAAAGAAAAAGGGGAAACTGAATGGAACCAGCCTAGGACAGAAGGCCCTGCAGGACAGCTAGACCAAAACCTGCCCTCCGCCTAGAAGCAATGTCCAGACTGTAATGCTTCGTGAAGATATGGACAGAAATGTAAATTACACACCCACTGTAATTCTTGATATTCTTGGATGAAGCCTCCACCACTTATTCACACTAATGGGAGTTTGCCGGAGGCGCTAGGACCCTGCGGAAGCAAACTTTTCAAGAGGGTTGGCGCCAGAGATGGAGCCGCGAGGAAGCGGCCCCGCGAGCCATGGCTTGTGCAGTAAAGACTACCTCGGCATCAACCCTGCAACCGCCTCAGTACCTTTTTTTCCGAGGAGGTGCAACGTAACTAACCTAGAGGTCTAACCTAACAAAATCGCACCCAAGATAGTCTGAATGACCCGTGTAAGAAGTGTCAACAATAGTGTCTTCACAGCCCAGCCACTGAGGGAGTGAAGACCAAAAACAGAGACGTGAGCTCGGGGGATTGTGGGTGGGCGTGTGAATGAGTGGTGGCAACTTCGTCCAAGAACATAAAAAATTACAATAGGTATGTAATTTCCATATCTTCCTGGACAAAGTCTCCACCACTCATTCACACTAATAGGAGAGTACCAAGCTAATAAACCCCCCAACCCGAGATAGGCGGCAGGACCACCCCCACCCCGAGATGGGTGGAAGGAGAAACTAAGAGCTCACATACTTAGGACAGAAGCCCATTAAGAATAGACCTACCAAACAGATGTCATCTGGCATGGACATCCAAAGCATAGTGCTCAACAAAAGTATGCACTAAGCTCCATGTAGCCGCACTGCAAATATCTGCAATGGGCATGTTGCGGATTTCCGCCAGAGATGCCGCAACTGCTCTAGCAGAGTGAGCGTACATGCTGCCTTCCAGCTTAACCTGTGCCATAGAATAGCAGTCGCGGAGAAATGCTACTAGCCACGCTGAAATGCACCTAATAGCGACAGGTTGACCCAGCTGGCTTTTGCGGAAGGAAACATACAGTTGTTGAGCCTTGCAAATTTCTTTTGTTCTATCCAGATAGAACTGCAGTGCTCTCAACATCCAAAGAATGAAGGGTACGTTCCCCCTTCATTCTGAAAGTTAGCAAAGTAAGTAGGTAGGGCTAAAGGTTGGTTTAGATGAAATTCTGGAGACAACCTTAGGCTAAACCTAGTGTGAGTCCTAAGAACTACTTTTGTCATTGTGAAACAGTGTGGGGAGGGGCTGAAGTGATGGCCACCAGGAAGGCCGCTTTCTAAGTGAGGAACTTCAACCTGCAGGTAGAAAGAGGCTTAAAAGGTTTCCAAGTGAGCATGTCTAGCACAAGGTTAATGTCCCAGGCTGCGACTGGACGTCTGATAGGAGGTCTGGTATGCAGAATACACTTAAGAAACCTCTTAACCACAGGTAACTGAGCCAGAGACAAAGAATGTACCGGCTCATGATAAGCTGAAATGGCACAGAGATGAACTTTGACAGTAGAGTACTGCAAACCTGAGAGATCTAAAAGCTACTCCAAGACTATTTGGTGGGCAGGAAAAAGGGTTCGAAGAGGATTTTGCTCACCAGAAAGAGAAATGCTTCCATTTGGCTGAGTAGGTCTTTCTAGAGGCTGGTTTCCGCGCAGTCAAGCGAATATCTAAAACCCTACAGGAAACATTGAACCTATTCAGAAGAGACAGAGCAGGCAGGAAGGGAGAAGGAGTGGCACTCTATGTGAAAAATGACATAAGGGCCACAGAGATCCAGGAGGAACAAAATGGGGGAGAGATACTGTGGGTTAAGCTGGAAAGGAAAATGGGGACAGCCATCCGCACAGGTGTGGTCTATAGACCACCAGCCCAGGAGGAAGAAACAGATAGGGAGCTGATGCTAGCCATCCAAAGGATGGCAGACAAGGTGAAGTAGTACTGGTTGGAGACTTCAATATTCCAGATGTGGACTGGAGCATCCCAGCAGCAGCATCAACTAGGAGCAGATTTATCCTGGACTCCCTTCAGAGGTGCCTTCCTCAAGCAACTGGTCATGGAACCAACTCGCAGAAGGCAATACTGGACCTTGTGCTCACAAACAGGGACAGTGTGATGGGGGTAACAGTGGGGAGCACCTGGGAAACAGTGACCACCAGTCATTGTGGTTTGAAATCACAGAAAGAGCAGAACCAAACCACACAAAAACACGATCCTGGATTTTAGGGGGCAGACTTTGGGAAAATGGGGAGATACTTGAAAGAGGCATTAAGGGAATGGGACAGGAATCAGGGGTTGAGGAACAGTGGGCAGTATTTAAAATGGGGATTACAAGAACAACAGAATTATGTATTAAGCAGGTTAGCAAGAGGAAAAGGAAGAGGAGACCGTTATGGTTTTCCAAAGAGGTAGCAAAGAAAGTGAAAGCCAAAAATACTGCATTCAGGCATTGCAAAAAGACACAGGCAGAAGGGGATAGGGAGAAGTACCAGGAGAAGCAAAGGGAAGCAGGGAGGTCAGTAAGGGAAGCCAAAGCTCAGACAGAAGAACACATTGCAAAATCAGTGGGTAGAGGGGACAAAACCTTTTACAGGTACATAAGTGAAAAAAGAAAGACAAAGGGAGGGATAGTGAGACTGAAGAGGGAGGATGGGGGCGCGTGGAGGATGACAACAGTAAAGCTGACATACTGAACAGGTATTCTGCTCAGTCTTTACTGAGGAAGAGGAGGGTAATGGGTCTGAAGGGAGTACAAGGGTGAGAATGGTGCAGAAATGGACACAAGTCCCTTTACACGAAAGGGTCCTGAAGGAACTGGAAGTAATAAGAGTTGATAAAGCAATGGGGCCAGATGGGGTCACCCAGGGTCCTTAAAGAACTAAGAGAGGTGGTGGCTGAACCTCTGGCTATCCTGTTTAGCCGATCACTGGAAACAGGGAGGTACCCAAAGACTGGAGGATAGCAGATGTAGTCCCTTATACAAAAGTGGAAACAAAGAGGAAGCAGGAACTACAGACCAGTCAGCCTCACCTCAGTAGTGGGAAAGATCATGGAAGCACTACTGAAGGAGAGATTGGTGGAACATCTGGTTGTCAATGGACTACAGGACCCAAGGCAGCATGGTTTCACCAGGGGAGGTCATGTCAGACCAACCTCATTGAATTTTTGACTGGGTGACTAGGGAGGTGGATCAGGGAGGGCAGTGGACATGGCCTATCTGGACTTCAGCAAGGCCTTTGACACTGTGCCACATAGAAGACTATTACACAAACTGGGAATATGGGTGTGGGCAGGACAGTAGTGTGGTGGGTAGGTAACTGGCTGGGTGGCAGGACACAGAGGGTGGTGGTAAATGGCTGTCACTCCACAGAGGGAAGAGTGACCAGTGGGGTACCACAGGATCAGTGCTGGGACCGGTCCTATTCAACATCTTCATCAGTGACATGGCGCAGGACCTAGAAGGCAGAATTTCACTGTTCGCTGATGACACAAAGCTCTGTAACAGAGTAGACACACCAGAGGGTGTAGACAGAATGAGAAGCGACCTGCAGAAACTTGAAGAATGGTCAAGGGTTTGGCAGCTGAAATTCAATGCAAAGAAGTGCAAGATAATGCATATGGGCACAATAACCCTGGCACAATATATCAGTTGGGGGTGAGGATATAGCATGCACCAGGCAGGAAAGGGATCTTGGGATTATCATCTCTGATGACCTCAAGGTAGGGAAACAGTGTGACAAGGCAGCAGGTAAAGCAAATAGGGATGCTGGGATGTATAGGCAGGGGCATTACCAGCAGGAAAAGGAGGTCATAATTCCGCTATACAAGACACTAGTGAGGCCCCACCTGGAGTACAGTGTACAGTTCTGGAGACCATACCTACGTAAGGACATAGACAGGGTAGAGAAGGTTCAGAGGAGGGCAACAAAGTTGGTGCATGGATTGCATCACAAGTCCTATGAAGACAGGTTGAAGGAACTGAAATGAAAATTACGTACCTACCGTAATTCCTGATCTTCTCTTGTATCTTCACCATTCATTACTTACTGGGTGTTAGCCGGAGGCGCGCACCCGACACGGGAGCTTTTTTTTTTTGGAAAGTTTGCCTAACGGCACCGCCCTCGAGAGTGACGCTGAGAGCCGAGAGGCGGCCGTTAGTAGCGACCGACTCCTCCTCCAACTCAGTTCTGTGAGCCGGAGAGGCAAAAGTGAGAGCAGAGAATATAGATAGCGAGGCAAGATAGCCGAGGGATAGCAAAGCAAGGAAGAATGAACTGAAAAAGGAATAAGCCGATGGAGGAAGGACAGAGGAGATAAAGTATCCCTAGCCTAGGGACTGCAGGGCCTCCTTACCTGGGCGACTCTAGGAGGAGAGATAAAGTAAGGAGATGAGAAAATAGAAGAACAAGAAGAAAGAGAAGAGAGAGATGGGATGTTGAAGGGACCAGAATGCCCAATGAGCATAGTAGCAAGAATCCCCGAGGAGATAGAGCTGAAGAGAAGGTTCACCAAACCCGCTAGACAGACTCTGGAGGGCATAGTCCTTATCCTCAACATGCCATTGTTATTGATACCCCCCCTCGGGTTCCTGGCCGCGACAGGCCTAGAATTCGAGGACACCCGAGGAGGGAAAAGGAACCCCAGGCAGCAGGAGGTGCTGCTCTGGGACTTAGAAAAGGAAAATGTAAGCCTTTCAGGCGTTTAAGCATAGAAATGGGACTCAGACAGACTGGCCAAGGCTTAGGCTGGCCGGGATTGGATATGGTCAGCACAGCTCTTCTGTAAAAATTGTCCAGGAGGACACTTAAAAGGAGAAACCAATATGCAAACTAGCGAGAAGGGAGATTACCTTCTCATTTCCCTCGTTTGTTTTTCCTTTTTTTTTTTTTTTTTTTAACAGAAGAAATTTGATGTTGGTTGCATGACCCCAAAACCAAGGTGCCTATAGCAGTCGAAAAGAGTTCCCTCAGCAATTCCCCTTTTTTTTTTTAAAAAGAAAAAAGGAACAGACGTGCCGTTCCTCTGCTCTGCAGGGCAAGAATGGGGGGTTTGATTCAGGGCAATATCTGGAACACGGATTGCAGGATCAACTGAATAGCCTGAACCAGGCCAAAACCCCAGAGATATCTTGTCAGGATAACGGCAAGAGATAGTTGTGCAGTCTGATCGCCAATGCAATCCACGAAGATGCCAGAATCGTAGAGTAATTAATTTTTCTGGAAAATTAGAACCCCCAAAGAAAGGATTTTTTTTTAAAAATTATGCAATTTTCCTAGTTTTAGAAAAAAAAATTTTTTTTGCAGAGACAGGAAGGAGGCGGGAGGTGGAGAAGCCACAGGAAGAGGCCACTGAGGAGATGGTGGGCGGGAGTAAGTAATGAATGGTGAAGATACAAGAGAAGATCAGGAATTACGGTAGGTATGTAATTTTCATATCTTCCCTTGTCAATCTTCACCATTCATTACTTCCTGGGTGAGTACCAAGCTCCTCTTCCCCTGGAAGGGGAAGAGGTAATACCCTGAGGGAACAAGACCCCCAGCCTTCTGCTGGTGAGAAAACAGAAGGAGAAGACCCTGGCTTATTCAGAAAGCCTAAGTGGGAGAAGAGCTAGGAGGTGCCTCCCGAAGGCAGGAGACGGAGGGAGCCCTGTAAAGTCTCTAGCTCTGGAAGAGAAAAGACGGGTCCCGAGGCGGAGGCCAGAATCACCCTCGCCGGCCAGGGGTGACAACCTGGAAAGGCGAAGCCATGCCGTCCGCCTGATGCAGATCGATCGCTGTCCCTACAAGCCTGGAAGCCACCTCACTGGCGCCATAAGATGCCCTTGCTTGGCGTCTTGCCAGCTCCAGGCCCACCGCGGAGAGGGCAACGGCTTGTCTGGTTTGCTCCGTGTCAGGCATAGATGCCAGCAGCTGGGACATCATCGACCACAAATGCCGGTTATAGGCAGCGTGGTGAGCCTGATGTGATGCAATACATGCACTCGCACACGAAGAAGAGAACACTCTTCGCCCCCAACGGTCGAACTGGAGAGAGTTCGAATCCGGTGGGCGGTCGTGCGCCAGGCAACGGCGCCCAGAAGGAGTATCCAGGTATACCAAACCTGAGGACGGGTTGGGAAGGGAACCTAGAGACTCAGAGGGGGCACAATACCTACGTTGGCAGTCCGCCGGGGCTGGGAAGAAGCGGCAGGGAACTGCCAGGAGCGGATAGACGCCTCCTGGAAGGGGATAGGCCAGGAAGGTACCACCAGATGCTGGGCACTGAATTCATGCGTCTCCCGTTCGGTATTGTCTCTCCGAACATAGGAAATCCGTAGATCCCTCACCATCCTCGAGAGGAAACGCTGATATTCTGTGAAATCAGCATTGGAGGACAGATGAGCAGGGGGTTTCTCTCCCTCAGAGGAGGGAGACGAGGATGATGGGAGCTGGGATGCTCAGAGGATTCCTCTCGGGCGGTGGGGAGAGTGAAAGACCGCCATGCATGTATCTAACATATGAGGGAAGGCCGCTGCAGAACCTCTGAACTGCTCCCAGGATAACGGACCCGTAGGACCGACATGGCCCGGGAGCGGGGGTGGTGAAGGCAGAGAGATGGGAGAGGGGCACCTCCAAGGAGGCAACTGCTCTCTGTGAGGGCTCTGGAATCCGGGGAAAGGAGCCCTAGTAGGAGGGATCCCGGATATCAAACCAGGCCGCAGAATGGAACTCTGGGGAAGCGGAGCCTGGAAGAGCCCTGGGGGAGAAACTCCCCTGCGACGACGCCGGGACTGCATGGATCCAGAAGGGCAGTCCGCACAAACACCGCCGGAGGACACCCTAGAACCCTGGGGGGAGGGACGGGGCTCTGCACTATGGCTCCTGGCCACCCCCCCTGAGGTGGCCAAAGAAGACCGGGCAGCAGGCCGCCTGCCCCTCAACCCCTCGGATTCCGAGAGGGCCCTCCTCCTCGACTGCAACGTCCCCCTGGCCCTAGAGGAGGCAACAGCACCGGGGTAGCCGTCACCGAGCCTCCAGAGAGGGGAGCATCCCCCTCAGTCATCCCCACGTCTGCCCCCCGGGACTCTCGGCCACCCCCAGCCGAGGAACCCTCAGGAGGCAGACGTAAGGGGACAGAGGAGGGCCCAGCTGCGCCGCCTGGTATCCTAGCCACCGAGGACCCAGATCCCGAAGAATGGGGTGCCAGGATGGGTCCACATCTGAGTCATCGTCCTCCGAGGAGGCGAGACCAGCAGGACCTCGATGCTGGCACCCAGGGGTCCCCGAGGCCACAGGGCCATGAACGGCCCAGTACCAAGTGCGCCTCGCCCCCATGCCCGGCAGGAAGGCCCTAACCCACACCCCCAGCGGCTCCGGCCCGGCCAGCCCGGCGCCGAGAGAAATGTAGCGCCGCCGGCAACGTCGGGGAATGACGGCACCACGTCAACAGCGCCGCCATGTCCACAGCACCATGACAGCGCCCGAGGCCATGGCACCGCCAGCAGTGCCGCCCGATCTGGCGCCCGGGATCGAGCGGCGCCGTTCGATCACCGGCACATAAAGCGGTGCCGGGATCAAATAGCGCGCGGTAGCGTCGAGTCCACAAGCCAGGCCCAAAAGCCAAGGGCCTCGACACGGGGAGCCTGCACCTCGAAGAGGTGACTGCCGGGCGGTGTCAGCGCTGCGGCCCGGAGAGCTACGGCCTCCCCAACACATCGAAGGGCCTCCTCCTCGGCAAGATAAGATGAGAAACCCTCCTCCTCGGACCGTATAGGCCGGGAGGGGACCCAGGAAGGGCCTAAGATCTCACCCAAGATTCCGTGGTACGCCGTCCCAGTCGGCAGGGCCTTGCCGAGCTTGAACACGCAGACTTCGAGACCGACGGTCCATCGAGACAGGCGCCGCATCAATCCATATCATGGTTGGGTCCCAGGCAACGAAGGCAAACGTCATGCCGGTCCGAGATGGAGAAATGCCGGCCACAGGAGCACCGACCATAGGGCGGCCCGTCTTCGAAGAACGCTTAGCTCCAGAACCGGACATAACGCCGAAACCAACGAGACTAAACACAGTAGGAAATACACCGCGCGCGAAAGAAAGAAAAGAACAGTCTTAACGTATCGGCGTCAGTGTCAGAGAAAACGCAGTGGAAACTACTACAACTACCAGGCGCTACGCGTGGACGGAGTGCTGCCTCGATGGCGGGAGAAACAGAACTGAGTTGGAGGAGGGAGGCTGCCTGTAACCGCCCCTCGCGCATGACGTCCTCCTCGAGAGGCGGTGCTGTTAGCAAACTAAAAAAAAAAAAAGCGCTCCCGTGGCGGGTGCGCGCCTCCGGCTAACACCCAGTAAGTAATGAATGGTGAAGATTGACAAGGGAAGATCATGTACTCCCTGGAGGAGAGGAGGGAGAGGAGGGAGAGAGGGGATATGATAGAGACATACAAGTATCTTACAGGGAGGAACAGGGTGCAGGAAAACACTATTTTTAAGCGAAAAAGATGTTCCAGGACTAGAGGGCATGGGATGAAGTTGGAGGGAGGACGATTCAGAGGAAACATGAGAAAGAATTTCTTCACAGAGCGGGTGGTGGACAAGTGGAACACCCTGCCACAGGAAGTGGTGGGGGCTGAAACAATCACGGGATTTAAGAATGCATGGGATAGACATAAAGGAATTCTGGAGGTCAGGGTAGGTACAACAGACTTCTAGGAAAACAAACTGAACTTACAAGCTCAAATGGGCAGACTGGGTGGGCCACTTAGGCCCTTATCTGCCGACACTGTCCTATCACTGTCTAACTCTATTCACCTCTATCTCTTCATGAGCCATGCGTGAAGGTGAAGCGCCTTCAGATTGGGATGGACCACGGGCCCCTGGGTCAGAAGGTTCATCTGAAGGGGAAGTGCCTTCGGGAGGGTTGTCAACAGACTGTTGAGCAGTGGGAACCATATCTATCGAGGCCAGAAGGGAGCAATGAGAATCATTCTGTCTCCCTGAGACTCAAATTGAGAGGAGAAAAGGCGTATAGAAAGCGTGTTGTCCACTGAAGCCTGAACGCATCCTGACAGAAAATGCCAGGTCCTGGATTTCTGGAGCAGAAGAGGCGCAGTTTTGCGCTGAGTGGGGACGCAAAAAGGTCCAGGTCTGGAGTTCCCCACTCTTTGAAGAGTGACTGAGTGACGATCGAGTCGAGAGACCACTCGTGAGAATCTGTCTCCATTCCGCTGAGATGGTCTGCCAGTTCATTCTGCACGCCTGGCAGGTAAACCGCGTTGATTAAAGTCTTGTGCTCCAGGCACCATTCTCACACTCTCACAGCTTCCCTGCATAATGAGTAAGAGTGTGCACCGCCCTGCTTGTTGATGCAATACATCACTGCTTTGTTGTCCGTTTGAATGAGAATGTTTTTGTGACAGAGTATGTCCTTCAAGGCCTGGACTGGTTAGAGGATGGCTCTCATTTCCAGGACGTTTACGTGAAGCTGGGACTCGTCCTGAGTCCACGTACCTTGGGTGTGGAGATTCTGGCAGTGAGCTCCCCACCCCATCAGGGATGCGTCGGTGGTAATGGAGATCTGATGATCCACAGGAGCAAAGGAATACCCTTCCAGAAGATTGTCCTCCTGTAACCACCAGGTGAGTGACCTCTTTAGAGGTTCTGTCACCTTGATGGGAAAGGACTGAGTGTAAGTGGTTGGGGACCACTGAGTACTCAGCATCTACTGAGAGGTTCTCATGTGAAGATGTGCTAGGGGTACAGTGAACACCGAGGATGCCATGAGACCCAGCATCCGCTGCTTCGAGATAGTTCGAACTGAGCTGTTTTCTCTGATGCATTGGGCCATCTGTAGGATATCACTCCTTCTGTCCTCTGGGAGAAAAGCTTTGGCACAGGAGCTATCCAGGAGAGTTCCTATGTAAAGGAGTTTCTGGGAGGGCTGCAACTGTGATTTACTGCGATTTAGCAGGACTCCCATGGACGTGAGGAAGTTCGAAGCCTTGGCTATGGCGTCCAGAGTTCCCTGTCTGGAGAGGCTTGCTAGAAGCCAGTCGTCCAGATATGGGAACACTTGGATTCCGATTTTCCTGAGATGCGCCGCGAGAATTGCACAACACTTTGTAAAAACTCGCGGTGCCGAGGATAGCCCAAAGGGCAGGACTCTGAACTGATAATGTTGACTCAACGCCACAAACCTTAGGTATTTGTGGTGTATAAGAATGTGTTGGCAGGCATCCTGCATGTCCAGGGAAGCTAGCCAATCATGTTGACGAATCAAAGGTAGAAGGGTACCTAGAGATATCATCTTGAACTTTTCCTTGTGAAGGAATTTGTTTAACTTTCTGAGATCCAGAATGGGGCACATGCCGCCAGTTTCCTTTGGAACTATAAAGTAATAGGAGGAGAAACCTGTGTTTCGTTGGTCCGGTGGAACTACTTCTACTGCCCTGTTGTTCAGAAGGCCTTGCACCTCGGAAGCAAAAAGGTCTGACTGTACTGCCGACAGACTGGGCTGTCGTTTTGGGTGATGATCTTGGGGTGGGGGGGGGAATCTGAAAGACTGAGCGAATACTCTTGCGGATTATCCGAGAACCCATTTGTCTGATGTTAAGGTTCCACCGGTAGCAGAACTGAGTCAGACGCCTCCCACCGCTGAGGAAGAGTCCCCTCAGGCAGCTGAGGTGGGACCTGGGCCAAGACCTCAGAAGGTGGCACTGGGTGCTTTGAGGCCTTGTGCCTTCTGCTGCATTTTCTGTAGCTAATGAGGTGTGGCTTTATTTCGCCCCCATAATCCTGAAGGACTGACAGCTATTGAACAACAATAGCACCTTTCCCCGCCCTCGAGAGGGTGCAGGTCGAGCTGTCTTAATGGCTGACCTAGTCTTCTGTGTGGCCTCCAGAGATTGTTCCACCAGTGGTCCGAACAGATACATACCATCGAAGGGTAATGCCATGACCTGCTGCTGGGCATCATTCGTGAAGCCCGAAGTACATAGCCAAGAGTGGCGACGGGTACAAATGCCTCCCCACTCGAGAAGCAGTATCGAAAGTTTCCACTGCAGCTTTAACCTGTTGGTTACTGGGCTCGATGCCCCTGGTTATGGTGTTAAGCAGCTCCGAACTAGTTTCTGACTCAGGCAGGGCTTCTACCATTTGCTTGAGCGAATGCCAAAGGACATACTCATATTGAGAAAAATAGCCCTGGTAGCTGGCAATGCACATACCCAGGGTGGAGGCAGCAAAGACTCTCTTACCTAAGGTGTCTGTCTTACTAGATTATTTATAGGCCAGGCTGTAGATGCCTGAGGGAGGACGGCCTTGTCATTCTCTGCTAAGACTACAATGGGATCAGCAAAAGGCCAATATGGGTCGATCCTTGGGAGCAGCATACTTCCTATCTATGGACTTAGCCACGGAAGGTATGACAGCAGGACTGTTCCATACCATCTGAGAGAGGATTTCAAAAGATGGTTGTACCGGAGGAGTTAAATCCAAAGGGACCTCCGGGACATGTAATTACTAGAGTCTTAAAAGCTTCCCAGGATCGATTTCTGTAGTCTGGAGAGAAAGACTGGAATTTAAATTTTTCAGCAGAGACTTAAAGGTAAGGTCTTCAACCACAGGCTCTGAAGCACGATTATTCCCTGCTCCTTCAACATCATCTCCGAGACGAAGATCTGGGTCAGGCTCAAAATCATCTCCTGACAGTCCAGGGGGGACTGTATGGACAGGAAAGGAGTGAAAATCAGAATGAAAATTAGAAGAGGAAAGAATTGGAGTCGAAAAGCCCTGGAGGCTGGAGAGCGCTGCACCAAGCATCGGCGCCGACAAGGGACACGGCGCTGAACCCAAGGAAGTCTGTGCCACCAGGAACAGCCCAGCACGATGTGCCGACAGAGTCCGCAGCCCCCGGCGGCACGGACGGCACCAAGGATGGTGCCGAGAGTGTCCCAAAGTTCCGAAAACTGCAATCTGAAGGAAAATTAACAGGAGATAGTGGCATTGATGTGGACCCCTGCGCTGCAGCCATGTGAGGGGGAAAACACCTGAACACTGAGTCAACTGCACTGAAGAAGGTGCCGTGTGACTAGGAAAGTCTAACCGCCCCACCCGGTCCCTTGAACGGCCCAAAGGCCCCGGAGTGACCGGGCCAGGCAGCTGGACCAACCTCCGAGCCCACTGCTCCATAAGAGCAGCCCACTGGTGAAACTGCTCATCGGAGGCCCTTCCAATAGGCGGGGAAGGGCTCGGATGTCGAAGAGGTCAGGCACTGGAGTCAGAAACTGGCGACTCCGAAAGAGGAGGAGACCGGTGCCTAGCCCCAATGACCGACTGTTGATGTGCAGACATACCAGAAGGTGACCTCGACTGATGCCTTCTCTTTCTCGACTTGTGGGCGAAGAACAACAACGAGGCTGAGCAGTTGCCGCAAATGGGCCGTTTCCTTTTGTCTTCGGAGACTGCCCATCTCCTGAGCATTGGAATGTCCGTTGTCAGACCCACCCTCAGGGAGGGTGGTGGACGGACCCAGCCCGGCTGACTGAACAGCTTTCATACGAAGTCTCCCTACCGTCACTTGACCAACTCATGGTTGACTCCGTCAATGGAAGGCTTAAGATTTCTTCTATTAATCTATAAAATTAAATCTACTCGGTACTTCTGAGGATAAATTACAAAACAATAAACTGAAAACTATGATGCTAGTTTGAAGTTTGACTCCCGGAGGGCGAGTGACCTCGTCACTGAAGCGCACTCGACTACGGGAAAAAAGGAACTGAGGCGGCTGCAGGGTCGATGCCGAAGTAGTCTTTACTGCACTAGCCGTGGCTTGTGGGCCGCTTCCTCGTGGCTCCATCTCTGGTGCCGACCCTCTTGAAATGTTTGCTCCTGCTGGGTCCTAGCGCCACCGGCAAACTCCCATTAGTGTGAATGAGTGGTGAAGACTTTATGTCCAGTAAGATCTCCAGGTTGCTGCCGGCCCGTCGGTGCAGCAGTTAGATTTCTGCTAGCGACATCGGCGACCTGGGTTCGGGAACAAGACCCAGGTCGTCAGAGGGCCGGCCGAGAGGAAAAGGATGGAGCGTCCACAGGACTGCTCTCCTTCTCCGGGGGGAGGGCAGTGAGTGTGTCCATCGCTTGATGGACCCCTGGCAGTGGCCGGGGGTTCCGCAGCGGCTGGTGCCTGAACATTCAGTTGGGGGTGGACACTGGATGTCATTGCACGTCCGTGGCCCCAAGAAAAACACAAAAAAAATGCCGGCTCCAGCATGACGGCTTGTCTCATTCCGCCACCCACTGCCACTGATGCCCACCGGGGGAGGGGGGGAATCCGGGGTTTGCCCACTATGTCCTTCGGGAGAGGGAAGCCCCTTCGGTGGCCCCACCCAGGGAGGTAAGACTGAGCATGGGGGCAGCAGGCAGACAAGCTCTGAGGAAAGGAGCAAAATGACCCCCCCTCAAAACAAAAACCTACAGGTTGCTGCTGTGCAAATATCAGCTGCAGAAATGTTACGCCGAAAAGCTGTGGATGCAGCCATGCCCCTAGTGGAATGACCTCTTACGGACCCCAACAGAGGTCTGTCATACTTCTGATAACAGAAGCGGATGAAGTTGGCTAACCACTTGGACACACACTGCTTGGAGACCACTTTCCCCAAGGTTTTGGGGGCAAATGAAACAAAGAGTTGAACATCCTTCTGGAAATCTTTGGATCGGTGGGTACAGCACTGAAGAATATGGTGCACATCCAGGGTGTGTAGGAGCACCTCGCCTCTATTCACAGGAGGCGAATAGTATATAGGAAGTTCCACTGTCTGATTCAGTGTGAACTCCGACACCACCTTAGGCAGAAACTTAGAATTTGCTCTGAGGACCGCATGGTCCCTATGAAAAATCAAATAAGGCTCCTTGCACACCAGAGTCTGAAGCTCAGAAATTTTTCAAGCTGAAGTGACTGCAACTAAAAAATGAAAATTGCATACCTACCATAATTATTGATCTTTCTGTGTATCTTCACCATTCATCACTAGTAGGTACAGCGCCGGAGCTAGGACCCCGCGGGAGACTTTTTCCCTATGGGTGCTCGCGGGTTGGCCGTTATCTGTCATCTACTCCGCCCTACCCTCAGTTCTGAGACGCGCAGAGTGTAAGAAAAGGGAGCCCAAGGGATAGATAAAAGGATAGGATATATAAAAACTGAAAGGAAAAATAAACGACGGAGAAGACAGGAAAGAGAAACTAGGTACGGGAAATTGTGGAAAAAGGGAAGGGTCCCCAATCTCTGGAAAGGAGAAGAATGAGGAGTAAAGATTGAGGAATAAGAAATGGGGGAGAGAGGACTGCACCCCTAGAGATGATTCTGGACCCCACGGTTTTAACAAGAACGGTCGACCAAAATCTGGACTATCTAGTAGGTTAAGAGCTGCCAGGAGGCAAAGCCTGAAACTGAATGAGCAGCATTAGCCCAAGAAGGGCCAACCTTAACAGAGGGGTCAGGAATAGGAGGCGTCTTCCCCCCTGAATAAGGGCAAACCTAAATGCTAGGAAGGATAGCCAAAGGATATCCAAACATAGGGTAAGTAAAACCAAGGATTTGTAGGTCAGGGAAAAACTGTGCCCTCCCCAATCCTCACCTCCTCCAGAATGGAAGTGAGAGAAGACTAATGAAGGGGTGGAGGACCTCCCCACCCCAAAATAACCCTCTACAGAAGAAAACTCCTCCCTGTGTGTCTCTAGGATCCCCTCCTCCTAACCACAAGGAAGAGGAGAGAGAGAAGAGAAACAACAAGGAGACACACAGGAGGGAGGAGGGAGCACAGAGACAGAGGCCCCAGGGGGGAGGTGGGCGGGATTTAGTGATGAATGGTGAAGATACACAGAAAGATCAATAATTACAGCAGGTACGTAATTTTCATATCTTATCTGTCAATCTTCACCATTCATCACTACGGGGTGAGTACTGAGCCCCCCGAAGGGGGCCCTAAACTTCCCTAAGTGATTAGGTCCCTTCGTCTCCAGTGGGCTGGACACTGGAGGAGAGAACCTTTACAGGCCTGGGGAGGCCTGAGACTGGTCCGGGTGAGATGGGGAGCCTCCAGTGGAGGAGGGAAGGGTCCCCAAAAGCCGCCATCTCATCCTGCGGGAGAAGAGGTGGGTCCTCCGGTATGCGGAAGAAGTCACCCTACGCCGGGCCAGGGGTGACAACCGGGATAAACGAAGCTGTGCCGTTTGCCTAATGCAGATCGCTGTCCCTACAGCTCTGGAGACTACCTCACAGGCGTCATATGATGCCCTTGCTTGGTGCCTTGCTAGCTCCAGGCCCTGCACATAGAGGGCAATGGCTTGCCTGGTATCCTCTGTATCAGGCATTGAGGCTAGGAGTTGTCCTACCCTGGACCACATGAACCTATCGCAGGAAGCAAAGTGGGCCTGATGAGAAGCAATGGAAAGAAGGATCCGTGTCGAATAGAAAATCCTTCTTCTCTACAAATTGAAGTCTATAGAGTCAGAGTCTGGGAGTCAGTCACGGTGGGGGGCGCGAGGCCCAGAGGGGGTGTCCAGGCAGGTCAAACCTGAAGAGGGATGAGGCAGGGAACCTGGACACCGGGGAGATACTATTGGCGTAGATGCCTCAGGGCTGGAACAGTGGAGAAGGGACAAAACCAAAGCCGATGTGATGCTTCCTGGAAGGGAACAGGCCAGGCGGGAACCACCAGGTTGGCCGCACTGTACTTGCCTAAGAAGGCACACGTCACATGCTTGGGATTGCTGACAGGGACTGAGGTAAGATGGAGCTGGTTCAACATCCTCGCGAGGAAGCGCTGATACGAAGAAAGATCAGACGCTGGGGAGATGTGGACAGATAATTCCTCTCCCTCCGAGGAGGAGGAAGAAGATGCAGGTGAGCTCAGAGATTCAGGGTCCAGCTGCATGGAAGCATGGTGGAACACCTGCTGGTCCAGGGCATGGAGGTAGGTAGGGAAATGTGCAGCTGAACCTCTGAACTGTTCACAGGTAAGAGGTCCCCTAGGACCGGGAATGCCTGGGATAGTCGGGGATGGAAGCAGAGGCACAGGGGACAAGCTCCTAGCAGCAGGAGAACGGCCTCTGTCAGGGCAGAGGGGCCAAGAGGAAACTCCCCGCAAGGAGGGAGACCCGAGACCGGGACCGTGTGAGTCCAGATGGATGGCCCCTGACCTCCGAAGTTGACGTCCTCCTCGAGGACCGATCCAGGAAAGCGCGAGGGTCCACACTGTGGCTCCTCCCAGAACCTGGCCATGCTCCGGTGAGGGCGCGCTAGACCACACCCTGACCCCTCAACCCTTCAGAGTCTGAGAGAGACCTTGTCCTCATAGTCACCAGCCTAAGCAACTGACAACTCTGGGTAGACTCCCAAGAATCCACCCAGGGAACAGTACCCTCCCCTTCCTGGCGTGCCCCAGGCTGTCCCAAACTTGGGACTGTCCAAACACAACAGGGAAGGGAGGTGCCCCAGCCAGAGGAGCAGACGTGCCAGTGGCCCCAGGTTGCACAGCAGTGGCCACGAGGACCACTGCTGGCTGGTCAGTACCACTGACCCCTGAGTCTACCGGCAATGACTGACCCCCCCCCCCGAGGGAGGCCGAGGTGCTGGACACAGAGGGATCGGCGAATCCACAAGAATTCAGGACCCAATCTGGATCAGACCCAGAGTCCTCCTCCAAGGAGGCAGACCCCGAGGTCCGATCACCCCTCGATCTTCGCCAGTCCCGGATCACAAGCCTGATCTCCTTCAGCCCTGGCACCGGAGTGGAGCCCAGCACCATGCCCGACACCTCCACCCTCCTCAGCGCTGCAAATGGCACTGGAGTCTGGCACGACACCGAGCGCAGCACCGTACTCCACCCCACTGGAGCCAAGGTCAGCGGCGCCCCCATCCCAGGCGCTGCGAACGGCACCGGAGTCAGAAGCGGCGCCTACTCCGGTCCTGTCACTGCGCACGGCGCCAGAACCAGATCCAGAAACTGAAGCAGCACTTCACCTGGCGTCCCCGGCTGCAAACTGAGCCTGGAGTCACAGCGACACGGATGGGCGGCCGGCGGCCGCACGATGTCCTCCAGGGCCTCAGGCCGCCCTTGAACGGCACCTGAATAGAGGGCGTCACCACTAGTCGACGCAGAGGATGGTGCTGGTCCGGGCCCAGAACACAACACTGAGGGAGCCTTCACCTCTGAAGAGGCGACTGCCAGAGCGGTGCCTCCCGCTTGCCCCAACTCCCCGGAAGGGAATAGATTGGGCCTCCTGCAACGCAGAAGGAGCCCCAGCCACGGCAAGGCTGAAAGAGGCAGTGGCCCCCTCCTCCACGGGCCGTATAAGACCGGAAAGAGACCCGGAGGAAGGGTCGAGAATCCTGGCCTTGGCCCGCCGACTGCGAACCTGCCCCCAAAAGTTGGCAGTGCACATCCGACTTTAAACGAGCAGATCTAAAGAACTTGATGGTCCATACAGAAGCAGGCGTTGCAGTCGTCCATGTAGGGGGCCGAGGCAGGAGAGGCAACGGTCATGCTGGTCCATCATGGAATAAAGGTGGCCTCAGTGGCACCAACACATTGGTGGTCGCCATGCCTTAGACGATCTCTCGGATGAGACATGACCGCACGGCAAACAATAAACAAAAACAGTACTTGACATCACTATAAATAATGAAACTGTCTTACTGGCCAGAAGCAACATTGAGCAGGGTGAAACACAACCGAGAACCTTCGCACACTAGGCCGCGATTGAAAACTAGGCCGCACACGCAGTTGATTGTGGATGTCTCCACACGAGGTCTGCACTTGACAGCGGGAGAAGAACTGAGGCTAGGGCGGAGTCGATGACAGATAACGGCCAACCCACGAGCGCCACATAGAAAGTAGGCCTCGAGTGTGGCGCCGCCCTGCATCGACTCCACCCATAGAGGGGGAAAAGAAAAAATTACTCACCTTAGTAATGTTGCTTTTTCTAATGGAGTCTTGCTGTATTCTGACATATTGCAGTGATGTCCAACCTTTGAACTGCCCCGGAGATGAAAGAGTTAACTTTCCATGCCAGGCATGGAACGCTGAGCTCGAGCTCGGTTGAGACTGTGTCTGCTGCTGTTTGAACTCAAACCGTCAGATCTTTATGAGCTATACTCACTGGGTGTCCTGTGTGGAAACTGTAAACTTACACTAGCCAACTGGCTACTAAATATAATAAAAAGATTTTTGGTCCCAAAACAAAGACTCAAGTCAGAAACCCAAAAATAAAACAAAACACAACACCCACACCCAACCTAAAGGGGTGAGAAAAGAATGGGGGGGCACCTCCGAAAGTGCCAACACTGCTACTACCCACCCACATCCCAAAACCAAGGTTCTGAGAGGGGAGTAGGAGGTTCAGAATACAGCAAGACTCCATTAGAAGAAACAACATTACTAAGGCGAGTAATTTTTTCTTCAGACAACATGAAGTCTTGCTGTATTCTGACATATTGCAGACTACCAAGCAGTACCTCCATGGAGGAGGGACAGAACCTACTTAGGAAATAGGCTCTGAAGCACTGCTGTGCCAAACCGAGCATCACTCCTAGCCTGGATATCCAGAGAGTAATGCTTGGTAAAAGTGTGTACTGTTTTCCAGGTGGCTACTTGACAAATCTCTAAGATAGGGAATATCCCTGTCAGCAGCCAGGGAAGCAGCTGTACCTCTGGTAGAGCGAGCCCTCAGGCCTGAGGGTGGGATCCTACCTAGTTTTTCATAGCAAAATTGAATGCAAGAGACAATCCACCTGGCAACAGATCTCTTAGTGGCAGGTTTTCCCTTACCAACCTCACCATAAGTGAGGAACAGTTGGAGGGAGTCAAACCTGTGACCCTTGGTGCTCTCTATGAAGTAACTAAGGGCCCTTTTCACATCCAAACTGTGCAGCCTCCTCTCCCCCAGAGGAGGAATGGTCAGTGAAGAAAACAAGAAGAGACAGACTGGTAAAGGTGGAAATCTGAAACCACCTTAGGCAAAAACTTCCTATTAGTCCTGAGGACCACCTTATCTCTATGGAAAGAAATAAAATCAGGCTCCACTGACAGGGCCTGTAACTCACTTATGCATCTGGCAGAAGTGATGCCCACCATGAAAATAGTTTTCCAAGTCAAGTACTTAAGCTCTGCTGAGGACAAAGGCTCAAAAGGGGGGTTGCATAAGCTGAGCAATGCAAACATTAAGGTCCCAAGCAGGGGCAGGGTCCCTGAAGGGAGGATTGGTATGAAGCAATCCCTTGAAACATTTAGAAAATACAGGATGAGCTGAAAGGGAAGAGTGCTTGCCTGCTGAGAGGAAGGCAGAGACAGCTGCCAGACGCACTCTTAGTGTAGCTGGTCTGAGTCCCAAGCTATTAAGATGAACCATATAGTCAAGGACTGTGGGCAGGCCAGTAGACACTGGAGAAATATGCTTCCCAGAGCAACACATAGAAAATCTTTTCCACTTGGAGTTGTAAGTGTTTCTGGTGGAAGGCTTCCAAGAAGTCTTTAAGATATCCAGAACACCTTGAGAGAGGTGCAAATCAGCAAACTAACTCTTCAAGAGCCAGGCCTTGAGATTGAGAGATTTGAGATTCGGATACCAAACCCTCCCCTGAGCACGTTAACAGGTTGTAATTCCTGGGAAGAGACAGGGGAAGGTGGACTGCTAAGGACAACAAGAGAGGGTACCAGGGCTGTCTGGCCCAGTCTGGAGCAATCAGAATCACCTTGCAGGGTTGAGATCTGATTTTGACTAGCACCTTGAACAAGAGAGGAAGGGGAAAAAGCATACAGGAACTTCCCTTCCAATTGAGAACTAGGGCATCCAGGGGACTGAGCCCAACACTGGGGCCTGCAGCAAAGAGAGGAAGTTGGTGATTGTCTGGGGCTGCAAAAGATCTGTGGGTGCCCCATCTGGAGAAGATCACCTTCAAAACCAGGGGATCAAGGACCATCGTGATGGCCCTGAGATATCCTGCTGAGAGCATCTGCCAGGACATTGTCCTTGCCTGGGAGGTGTACTGCTGTAAGAGAGGTGTTCAGGGAATAGGCCAGAGACCATAACTTCATTGCCTCTGTGCACAAGGCCGTAGACCGAGTGCCCTCTTGCTTGTTGATATACCACATTGTGGTGGTATTGTCTGTCCTGATCTGAACTACTTTGTTCTGAACAGACTTAGAAAAAGCTTGAAGTGCTAGAAACACTGCTCTGAGCTCTAATAGATTGATGTGAAGCAGAGATTCCTGAAGAGACCACAACCCCTGGGTGGTCAGGTCCCCCAAGTGGGCTTCCCACCCCAAGAGGGAGGCATCTGTAGTAAGGAGTAGAGAATGAGACTGAGTGACAAAAGGAAAGAACAGTTACGTAAGAACTTACCGTAACAGTAGATCTTCGATAACAGCTCTTGCAGCAGGTTACACCATTAGGACTGAAGCCGGCAGGCATCAGGACCCCATGGAAAAATTCTAGCTAGCTATCTTCAGCGGGGACCGACGTCGGGGGCGGTCCCGCCTCCGACGTCAGACGTAGTACATAGGGGCGGTCCTTGATTCCCCAGTTCTCCGCCGGAGACTTCCGCGCATGAGCTGACATCGAAATGGGGAGGCCGAGGGATCACTGTCAGAAGTCAAAGGGAAAATCCCTGTTAGTAAAGGTCTAAGCCATGCCTCCTCCAAAGGGGAGGTGGGCGGGAAAGGTACCACAAAAGACTGTTCTCGAAGATCTACTGTTACAGTGAGGTTCTTACGTAACTGTACTATCTTACTTGAGATACAGCTCTTGCAGCAAATTATATAGGACTGATTCCCAAGCAATGCTTGCGCCAACATTCTGGGAGGAGGAAACTAGGAATTACGTTCCAGGTCCTGAATCTGGACAGGAGACCTGAAGCACCACCAGGCGAAGCCGGCTCTTACATGAGAGGCGATGTAAAACTATAATGCCTGATAAATGTATGCACAGAAGCTTCAAGTGGCTGCAGCACATATGGCAGAGGTGGAGACGTTTCGGAGTGCTGCAAAGGAGGTGGCCACACCCCTAGTGGAATGACCCCGGACTGATCCAGGGAGGGGCTTTTGTTTGATATCATAACAGTATGAAATACACTGGACAAGCCAGCGAGACAGGGACTGTTTGGATACTGGTTGGCCCATCATCCTTTCAGAAAAGGAAACGAAAAGTTGCTCCGAACTACGAAGTTGTTTAGTTCTGTTGAGGTAACACCTCAAGCTGCGGTGAACATCCAGGGTGTGGAGCAGTGCCTCTCCTCTATTAGAGTAATTCGGGAAGTAGACCGGCAGGTCAATATCCTGATTGAGAGTGAGTGAAGAAACCACCTTAGGCAAAATTTAGGATTAGTCCTCAGGGATACTCTGTCCGGTGGAAAACTAAATAAGGCTCTTTACTGCAGAGCGTGAAGCTCAGAAACTCTTCTTGCTGAGTAACAGCAACCAAAAACAGCGTTTTCCATGACGAAAGCGCGGCTTGCGATCCGTGGCAGGTTCGAAGGGGGCGTGAGTTCTTCCAGGACAAAGACAAATCCATGGAGCACTGGGTCATAATGGGTGGCCCAAGATGCAACACCCTCAAGAATTCCGAGGCTCTAATTGTACCACTGTCGCGATGTCACGGAGGTGGTAGGCAGAGATGGCACAGAGGTGCACCTTGATAGAGGAGTAGGCTGAGCCCCGAGCAGGAAAAGAGAGCAGGTAGTCTAACACCGCTCTCACCAGGCAACCTAAAGGGGAAAAGTCGCGTGCTTGCGACCATAAACAAAAACGGTGCCATTTCAAGGCATACGTCGCATGCTTTGCCGGCTTCCTGGCTGCAGAAAGAACTTCCGCAACCTCTTGCGAGACCCCGTGACGCAAGATGGCTATGTCTCTAGGAGCCATGCTTACAGGTTCAGTGAGCTTAAGTCCGGGTGAACCAGTGAGCCTTCCTCCTGACACAAGAGATGGGAGCTGAACAGCAGCGGGAGGCGGAGTTTGGCAGATAGCTGAATCAGTAAGGAAAACCCAGTTCGTAAGAACTTACCGTAACAGTAGATCTTCGAGAACAGCTCTTGCAGCAGGTTACACCATTAGGACCCGAAGCCGCCAGGCGCCAGGACCCACGGAAAAATTCTAGCTAGCTAACTACAGCGGGGACCCGGACGTCGATCCCGCCTCCGGCGTCAGGCGTGGTACAAAGGGGTGGTCCATCAGATTCCCCGGTTCTCCAGTGGAGACTTCTTGCGCAGAGCTGACATCAAAATGGGAGACCTAGGATTACGCGTCAGAAGACAGAAAGATAACAATACCTGCTCAGAAAGACTGAGCCATGCTTCCTCAAAGGGAAGGTGGGGGGAAGGTACCTGCTGCAAGAGCTGTTCTCAAAGATCTACTGTACGGTGAGTTCTTACGTAACTGTACTATCTTAACAAGACACAGCTCTTGCAGCAGAACTCAATAGGACTGATTCCCAAGCAATAGCTTGTCAGAAAATCCGGGAGGAGGAAATAAAGGATAAATACCAGGTCCTGAACCTAGGACAGGAGACCCTGAAGTACGGCCAAACAAAACCAGCCCTTACACGAGAAATGTCCAAACTTATAATGCCTGATAAGGTATGCACAGAACTCCAAGTGGCTGCAGCGCATATAGCAAAGTGGAAACATTTTTGGCGCTGCAAAGGTAGCCACCCTCTAGTGGAATGACCCCGGACTGTACCGGGAGGGCTTTTGTTTGATACCATAACAGTGAGAAATACACTGGACAAACCAGCGAGAAAGGACTGTTTGGATACTGATTGCCATCATTCTCTCAGAGGAAAATGAAAAGCTGCTCAGAACTACGAAAGGACTGAGTTCTGTTGAGGTAAAACCTCAGGCTGCGGTGAACATCCAGGGTATGGAGCAGAGCCTCTCCTCTATTAGAGTAGTTGAGGAAGTAGACGGAAGGTCGATATCCTGGTTCAGAGTGAGTGAAAAACCACCTTAGGCAAGAAATTTAGGGCTACGTCCTCAGGGATACTCTGTCCGGTGGAAAACTAAATAAGGCTCTTTGCACATGAGGCGTGAAGTTCAAATTCTTCTTGCCGAGTAACAGCAACTAAAAACAACGTTTTCCACGACAGAAAGCATGTACGCAATCATGACGGAGGTTCAAAGGGGGGCGTGAGCTGTTCAAGGACAAAAAGCAAATCCATGGAGCACAGGGTCTCTAATAGGAGCCTAAGGTGCAACCTCCCTAAGAAATTCCGAGGCGTCCACCTGAGCCACTGTGCGATTTCCCACGGAGGTGGTAAGCGAAATAACAGAGGTGCACTTTAATAGGAGTAGGCAGACCCGAATGAAGAGGGAGGTAAATAGTCTAATTACTCCCACAGGACAACCTACAGGGAAGAGTCGTGTGCCATGACCATACACAAAAAGCAGGCGCCATTTCATGGCGTCGCGCACATATGCGTTGACGACTTTCAGGCTGCAGAAAGGACTTCTGCAACCTTGCGATACCCGTGGCCTCAAAATAGCTATGTCTCTAGGAGCCAAGCATGCAGGTTCTAAAGGCAATGAGTCGGGTGGACAAGTGAACCCTTCTCCTGAGACAATAGAGTGGGAGCTAAGCGGCACAGGAGGCGGGGTTCGAGATAGTTGAATCAACAAAGAGACCAAATCTGTCTGAGCCAAAAATGAGACACCAGGATCGTGTGCGTGCTCCTCGCGGTTTGAGAAGAACTCTCTGGATCAGCAGGAAAGGAGGAAGCGTAGAGATCTGTTGGCCCAGGAGGGGATAGCAGCGTCTCGCCAGAAACACCAGGCCCTGGATCTAGCAGCAAAAATTGGGCAGTTTTGCGTTGGATGGAGGAAGCGAACAAGTCTAGATCTGGGTTCCCCATCGGAAGAAACAGAACCTCTGCTACCTCTTGAAGGGTTCCCATTCGTGGACTCTGGCCTGAGAAACGACTCAGGCCGTCTGCAACCGTGTTGTCCACTCCGAGGAGCGTGCACAGTGATCAGATTAGGCGCGCGTGTCTGATTACCCAATCCCACACTCTCATGGCCTCCTGCAAAGGGAGGTAAGATGTCTGCGCCTCCTTGTTTGTTGAGTAATACATCACCCCGTGTTGTCTGTCTGAAGTAGAAGAGTACACAGTGGGATAACTGACTGAAGAGCCTGCAGGGCATCAGAGGACGCTCTCATTTCCAGCACGTCGATGTGAAGGTGAGCTTCCATCTGGGTCCCGTACCCTGGGACTTTACCCCGTCAGGTGTGCCCCCACCCAAGACTGAGCGTCTGTGTGAGGTGACCTCCGAGACCCAGGCGCAATGAGCAGGGCGCCTGATGAGAAGCGACCCTGGGGCTAGCCACCACTGCCAGTCTTGAATCACTGGTCGTGAGTCTGAGCCGGATGCTGCAACTGGTCTTGCCTTTGGTCCCATTGCACTTTGAGCATCCACTGAGTAATCTCGCATGTGAGTCTTGCGAAAGGGACAGTAGGAATGGCCGCAGCCATGTGTCCCGAGCAAGCAAGGACCGACCTGGCAGGTACAACCTTGAGCAATGATGGGTCCCTTATGAGGGATCTGATGCGCTCCGCTCTGTCGGCGGAAGAAAGGCTCTTCCCGACAGTGTCCAGAACTGCTCCTATGAGCTGCAGTTTCTGCACGGTACCAGGAGAACTTCTCGTAATTTATGAGGATGCCCAGGGATCGGAACAGATCCTGGGTGCTCTTGATTGCAGAAGCAACACCTCTCTGGAGGCGGCCATGAGAAGCCAGTCGTCCAGGTGCAGGACACGTGGTGGCCCTGTCTCCTCAGAGGCGCTGCCACGACTACCATGCACTTGGTAAAGACCATGATGCGGAAGACAGTCCGAAGGAAGGGGCTGGAACTGAAAGGTGGTGGTCGAGAAACTGAGCGCAGGAACCTCCTGTGCGCTGAGCATAAGGGATGTGCAGGTAGGCATCCTGCATGTCTAGAGGCAGCTAAAAAGGCGTCCTGTTTGAGCATGGGGATAAGACCCGGAAGGGTCACCATGCAGAATCTCTTGAAGTGACCGACACATTGAGGTCGCTGAGGTCCAAGATTGGGCGGAGGTCCCCTGTTTTCTTGGGAACCAGGAAGAAGTGGGAATAGTATCCTAGTCTCTCTGGTTCTCTGGGACGTGCTCTATACATTCCCTTTACGTAGTAGCGCAGTACTTCTTGCCAGATCAGGCTTTGTGCTGACCCTGATGCCGAGAGGAAAAGGAGGCCTCGGTGGCTTTCCTACGAATTCTATAATAGTAGCCTAGACTGACCAACTGAAGAACCCACCTGTCGGTGATAATGGCCTGCCATCCCGGCAGGAAGTTATAATCACGACTGACTATAAACTCCGTTGATCCTGAGGCGGGGCGGAAAGGAGTCAGGCTGTGGCGGCAGATGGACCCGCTGGCTGGGCCTGCCTAGGAGACTGGCCTCGGCTGGCGGGTGTTTGCCCTGGGCTCTCTGAAAACAGAGCCCCTCTGAGGTGCAGCCAGGTGGGTCTGTTGCCTCTCGTCCGCGCGCAGCAGCTTTGGTTCTCTGAAAGGAACCAAGCTAGGTCGATACATGGCCTGAACCGACCTTACCGCCTTCCAGCCTCTTGAGTTTGGTAAGGATCTTTCTGTGGGATTACCAAACAATACTTCTCCCCCTCAAAGGGCGTCCAAGATGTTCTTTTGAGGCGTCCGGGGGTGGCTTGAGCCAGCGCGGCAAGGTGTCTCCGGAGCAACGCCAGAAGCTGCTGCTCGGGCCGATGAGTCAGCGAAGTCATCACGGCTCTTAGCACAGGTCCCCACGTCTGAACCCGTACAGAGGGCTGAAGCATCTCCTCCTTCTGCTCACCTTAGGTCATCTTTTCAGCCGCTTCCAGACCCTGTTCCCAAGCGTTCTGGAACTGAACAATATGGGTTAAATAGTTCAGGGATCTGATGGGCGCAGAGTAGCGGAAGCATGTGCACCTACCAATGCGTCAGTTGTTTTGGACTCTGGGTCCGGTGGCAGGTGCTCAAATGTTGTGGCCTCTGTGACCCGGTCATGAGGCTGTGATGACAAGAATCGGACTGAGGATGCTGCGTCAAGTATTGAGTGGGTCATGGGAGCCTTATACAAGCGATCAGCTTTCTTGGTCCCGGGAGGAGGCGAGTGTGGGCAGCTTCCACCGGCCTTGGTGGCGATCACGAAAGTGTCAACCAAGGGTGAGTACCACCACAGGCTTGGGGTCCTTTTGCGAAGATATTGGTGAGTCGTACTCTTTAGGGGTCTAAGTCTTCAGCATCCCATCCATGTTCTCTTGTATATGTCTCATAATATCAAGGAGCGAGGATCATCCGGAGGAGATCTAGGCATCTCACGTGGGTCCGGAGAGGGATGGAGAGTGGAGATGGGGATCTAGAGGTGGAGTAGTCTGATCCGTGTCCTCCGTTGAAGGCGATCGTCGGCGTCTCCTGGATCTCTTGAGGATGGGTGATCCAGAAGAGGTTGACGGAGGTCCCGTTTATCAGGTCTCCCCTGGGAAGGTTCTAGGCTCGGGAGGAGGAACATGAGCCTGCCGACCCCGATGGCGAGGGGGCAGGAACCAGAGTAGGAGGAGGAGGAGGAGGAGGAGGAGGGAACCATGTCACTTAATGGTATCCCACCAGTGGTGAACAGATCTTTCACCTCCACTAGAGAGAGGCCCGGCCGGCCAGCCCCGAGGTGCGGTGGGCGATGGGCGTCAGGTCAGCGTCGGCTCCACAGGGGCTCTGGTAATGGCGAGGTTCCCTGGGAGTACCGGCAGGGACTGGGAGTCGCCCGTCTGGTCTCGGGCTGCTCTAGGTCCTCCTCGATGAGGCTCCTGACCGATGTCGGTCGGGAGGCAACAGGGCCTTCTTCTTTTCAGGAGGGGGCGGGCGTCGGTCCCTACCGGCGTCCGCTGGGATGTAATGGCGTCGTCAGACGGCCAGCGGCTCAAAGGAAGAAGGCGCCTGACTGGCGGCTGTCGAGCAGCGTCATTCCTGAGCCTTTTTAAAGGCGTGAGCTCCAGCGTCTTACGTGGAGCACTCGGCGAAGACCTGGCGTCGGTACCGAGGCAGGGAACCCGACTGCGGTGGTGATGGTGTCATTCCCAGACTTCGCTAAGGCCCTGGAAGGAGGAAGGCCTGGCAGTTCTCCTAGATGAAAGTTTCTTGATTGCAGCGGGAGATTTCGAGACCGGACTACGGGACTCGAACCCCTGGAAGAGGACCTGGAAGGGCCTTCTCCCTTCTCTTCTCCGCATGCTTGTGGACCCTGGAGCTTCCCCTTGGAGGACATGGTCTTCAGTTGTTCCTCAGAAGAAAGCATACAAAACCTTCTGACCGGATCCGGGCATGGCTGTTGAACCCTTGGCAAAAGGACAGGCCGGGTATGAAGTAGTCTGGGCCTAGGCACGGACGCCAGGCCGTGTGGGGGTCATGAGCGGGATCTGCTTTCCCTGGCGCCTTGAGAGGATGGCCAGAAGTTGGTGATGACATCAAGATCTTGCTTGAAGAGGATTCTGAGTTTTGAAAATTTATCGAAAAAAGAACTATTCACGTCAGTCGCTGAGACTGGTAACGAAGGGTCAGGTAGCTAAGTCGTGATGGGGAAAAGAACTGAGAATCTGGCGGGACCACTCCCTTTTGTACTCGCCTGGCGTCGGAGGCGGGACCCGACGTCGAGAAGCAGATCCCAGCTGGTTAATAGCTAGAATTTTTCCGTGGGGTCCTGGCGCTGGCGGCTTCGGTCCTAATGGTGTAACCTGCTGCAAGAGCTGTGTCTCGAAGTAAGATCCATATCTGTCTGGGCCAAAAGGGGGCCACAAGGATCATGGTTGCTTGCTCCCTGCGCAGTTTGAGAAGAACTCTCTGGATCAACGGGAAGGGAGGGAAAGCATAGAGGAATCTGTCCGCCCAGGAGAGGGACAACGCGTCTCGCCAGAAAACACCAGGCCCTGGATCTAGCGAGCAAAAATTGGGCAGTTTTGCGTTGGATGGGGATGCGAACAAGTACCAACTCTGAGTTCCCCATCAAAGAAACAGATCTCTGCTACCTCTTGAAGAAGTTCCCACTCGTGGACTCTGGCCTGGGGCGACTCAGGCCGTCTGCACATCGTGTTGTCACCCGAGAACATGTGCTGTGATCAGGTCGCGCGTGTCGGATGTCCAATCCCACACCCTCATGGCCTCCTGCAAAGGGAGGCTAAGTGCGCCTCCTTGTTTGTTGAGTAATACATACCACCGTGTTGTCTGTCTGAAGCAGGAGAGTACTCGTGAGATTTCTGACTGAAAGGCCTGCAGGGCATAAGGACCGCCCTCATCTCTAGGACATTGATATGGAGATGAGCCACAGAGGGTCCATGTGCCCTGGGACTTCACCCCGTCCAGGTGTGCCTCCCACCCCTGAACCTGGGCGTCTGTGGTGAGGATTACCTCCGGAGGCAGCACTATAAACAGGGGCGCCCGTGGAGAGTGACCCTAGGTCTTGCCACCACTGCAGTCTCGAATCACGGTGTTAGTGATTCTGACGGATCTGCATGTGGTCTTGCCTTTGATCCCATGCACCTTGAGCATCCACTGAGTTACCCATGTGGAGCCTTGCGAAGGGACAGTAGGAATGGCGCAGCCATGTGTCCGAGCAAGCGAAGGACCGACCCTGCAGGGGCGGTCTTGTTCGTGAAAACTCCTGATGAGGGGATCTGATGCGCTCTGCTCTGTGGTCTGGAAGAAATGCTCTTCCCTGAGCGGTGTCTGATACTGCGCCTATAAAGTGCAGCTTCTGCGACGGTTACCAGGAGAACTTCGTGGTTGATTAGGATGCTTAGAGATGGAACAGGTCCTGGGCTGCTCTGGATCGCTTCAGTACCGCCTCTGGAGGCCATGAGGAAGCCAATCGTCCAGGTACAGGAACACATAATGGCCCTGTCTCCTTAGAGACGCTGCCCACGACTGCCATGCATTTGGTAAAGACCCTGGGTGCGGATGACAGTCCAAATGGAAGAGCTCCGGAACTGAAGGTGGTGGTCGAGAAACAAGCGCAGGAACCTCTTGTCTCCAGGCTATAGGGATGTGCGGTATGTCGTCCTGCATGTCTAGAGGCGGCTAAGAAGGCGTCTTGCTTCAGCATGGGAATGAGACGGAAGAGTCACCATCGCAGATCTCTTGTAGGCGGGCCGACACGTTGAAGTACGCTGAGTCCCAGAATCGGACGGAGGTCCCCTGTTTTCTTGGAACCAGGCAAGTGGGAATAGTATCCTTGTCCTCTCTGGTTCTCGGGACGTACTCCATCGCTCCCTTTGCAAGAGCGCGAGTATTTCTTGCCAGATCAGTGACTTGTGCTGACCCGGGTACCGGGAGAGCAAAGGAGGCCTCGAGGGTGCTTTTCTGCGAATTCTATAAAGTGGCCTTTTCCGACCAACTGAAGAACCCATCTGTCAGTGGTTATAGCCTGCCATCCCGGCAGGAATTTCGCAATGCGACCCCCGACCATGATTTCCCGTTGATCCTGAGGGGCCGGGACCGGAAAGGAGTCAGGCTGTGGCGGCTGAGGGTCCCGCTGGCTGGACCGGTTTGGAAGTACGCTGGCTACGGCCTGCGGGTTGTTCCCTGGGCTCTGCGAGCCAAGCCCCTCTGTTGTGGGCGGGCGGGACTGTTGCCTCTCGTCCATCCACAAAGTGGCTTTGGTTCCAGCAAGGAACTAAGCTTGGGTGGTACATGGCCTGAACCGACCTCACCGCCTTCCGGCCTCTTGGAGTTTGGCAATAATCTTCTCTGAGGCTACCAAACAAGACTTCTCTCCCTCGGATAGAGCGTCCATGATATTCTTCTGGATGTCGGGGTAAAACCGAGACGCGTAACCAGAGCGTCTCCGGATCACATCGCCTGAAGCTGCTGCTCGGGCCGAGGAGTCAAAAGGTCATCACACAGCGGCTCATAGCACTTGGGTTTCCACGTCCGAACCCGTGCGAAGGAGCTGAAGCATCTCCTCCTTCTGCTCACCTTCCGGCAGTTTCTCAGCCGCATCCAGACCCTGTTCCCACAAGGCATTTTGGAACTGCACCATGTGGGTCAAATAATTCAGGGATCTGATGGCGCAGGTAGCGGAAGCATATGTGCGCCTACCCATAGTGTATAGCTGTTTGGACTCTGGGTCCGGTGGCAGGGTGCTCAGATGTTGCGGTCTCTGGGACCGGTCATGTGAGGCTGTTATGACTAGAGAGTCGGCCTGAGGATGCTGAGTCAAATACTGGTCTTCCCTGGGAGCCTTGTACAAGCGATCAGCTTTCTTCGGCATCGCCGGGAGCGAATGTGGATGCTTCCACGCTGCCTTGGTGACGTCCACGAAAGTGTCTACCAAGGGTGGCACCACCACAGGCTTAGGGTCATTCTGCGGAAGATACTTTGCAAGGCGTAGTCTTTCGGAGTCTAGCTCTTCCGCATCCCATCCCATGTTCTCCTGGATGTGTCTCATAATATCCGAGAACGAAGGGTCATCCGGAGGAGACTTTGGCATCTCGCGTGGATCCGGAGAAGGGATGGAGAGGGGGAGATGGGGATCTGGATGTTGAGAACTCTGATCCCGTGTCCTCCGTCGAAGGTGATCGTCGGCGTCTTCTGGGTCTCTTAGGGCTGGGTGACCTGGAAGAGGATTTGGAAGGAGGTCTCCGTTTGTCTGATCTCCTCCTTGGAGGTGTTCTGTGCTCCCGGGGAGAAGGCAGTTGGCCTGCCGACCCCGATGGAGAGGGGGGCGCAGGAACCAGAGGAGTAGTCGGTGTAGGAGGAAGAGGAGGTGGAGTGGGAACTATGTCCTTCTCTATGGTGTCCCACCAGTAAGTGAACAGCTCCTTCACTTCTACCATCGAAAGGCCCGACGACAGTCCGGGCGCCGGTGGACGGTCGTTGGGTCCCGGCGTCTGCTCCACAGGGGGCTCGGGTAATGGCGAGGGTTCCCTGGGTGTCTCGACAGGACCGGGGTCGCCCGTCTGATCCTCGGGCTGAGTCAACTCCTCCTCGGTGATGGTCTCCTGACCGACGTCGGTCAGAGGCGTCGGGGTCCTCTTCTCAATAGGAGAGGCGCGGTCCCCCCGGCGTCCGATGATCGTTGGCCTGGCGGCGGTTGTCTGGCAACGGCGGCTCCGGGGATCTGTGGCGAGGGAGGACGGCAGGCGCACCGGCGTCGGGTCCTGCGGCCTCTTCAGAGAGGTAAGCTCCTTAGTCTTGCGAGGAGGCAAGGAAGCCGACCTGACGTCGGGTTCAGAAAGGCGGGAACCCGACTTATGGTGATGGTGGCGATCCCCAGACTTGACCAGGGCCTTGGAGGACGAGGAAGGTCTGGCAGTCTTGGCCTGAGAAGAGGATGAAGACTTCTTGACCGCAGCAGGGGGAGGCTGAGAGCTGGCCCGGGAAGGGGAGCGGTCGGACCTGGAACCAGAGCTGTGAGAGTCTGAGGCCCTAGACGGGGACCTGGAAGGGGCCTTCTCCCTATGTTTCTCAGCGTGCTTGTGGGCCTTCTGCGAAGAGTCCCCCTTGGAAGACATGGTCTTGAGTTTTTCTTCCAGCAAAAATGCCTGAAGTGCCTTCTGGCGACGGATCCGGGTTCTGCTATTAAACCCCTGGCAAAAGGAGCAGGACCGGGTGTCGTGGTCTGGGCCTAGGCACCGGACCAGGCAGTGAGGGTCCTGAAGGGATCTACTTCCAAGCACACTTCGAGGTGACGGAGGTCGGAGAGGACATCAAGGAAAACTCAATTGTAAAGAATCGAATTTCCCGTAGGAAAAAACTTAACCATGTGTCGCGTGCTAGAGACTGAACCGAAGGGTCGAGACATGCAAGTCGACGGCGGGAAAGAACTGGGGAATCGGGCGGGACCGCCCCCTTATGTACTACATCTGACGTCGGAGGCGGGACAGACGTCGGGGGCGGTCCCCGCTGAAGATAGCTAGCTAGAATTTTTCCGTGAGGTCCTGATGCCTGCCGGCTTCAGTCCTAATGGTGTAACCTGCTGCAAGAGCTGTGTTTCGAAGTAAGATCTCCCTGTCTTAGATTGTCCTGATCCTGCCACCACTGTAACGCCTGTATCAGAGTTCGAGTCACTGGGACTAGTTTGGTCAGAGGGTCCTTTTTCTGAGACCAGAAGGCTCTCAGGTGGAACTGAATATCCCTCATTTGAAATCTTGCTCCCTGAACCACTGCTGTAGAGGCAGCCATGTGTCCCAGGAGCTGCAGAAAATACCTTGCTGGTCGAGACACCTGGAGGGTGAATGAAGAGGCCAGTGAGATAGGGGTCCTTGCCCTGTCCAGGGGAAGTAAGGCTCTTGCCTTTACTGTATCCAGCTCTGCCCCTATGAAGGTGAGGAGCTGCACAGGCTCTAGAGCTGACTTTGAAAGATTGAGAAGGAAACCTAGAGAAGTGAGCAGTTGCTGAGTTATCTGTAGGTGTAACTCGACTTGTTCTGGAGACTGGCCACTATGAGCCAGTCGTCCAGGTATGGAAAGATGGAGATCCTTTTCTCCTTAGGAAGCCTTCTACTGCCAGGCATTTTGTAGAACACCCTTGGAGCAGAAGTTAGGCCGAAGGGCATTTCTCTGAATTGGTAATGGCCTGAGGGCAGCTCGAACCTGAGGTACTTTCGGTGGGAGCTTCTGATGAGAATATGGAAATAGGCATCCTTGAGGTCCAGGGAAACTAGCCAGTCCCCTGGCTTTAGAGAGGGCAGAATTATTCCCAGAGTCACCATTTTGAACTTTGGCTTTAAAAGGTGCTTGTTTAAATATCTGAGATCCAGGATGGGCCGCCATTCTCCTGTCTTTTTGGGGGTTAGGAAGTACCTGGAGTACAATCCTTTTCCTTTGTGTAGGGGTGGAACCCTCTCTATGGCTCTCAGAGCCAAGAGGGAAGAGACCTCTGCCTCTAGGGCAAGTGCCTCTGAAGGATTTGCAGGTGGAAAGGATCTGGTTCTCATCTTTGGAAATTTTTGAAGCTGAGAACCAGTCCCTGTCTTACTACTTCCAGGACCCATTTGTCTGATGTTAAAGACATCCAGTCCTGGACAAAGTAAGCCAGCCTGCCCCCTACAGGTGCTGGAGAATCGGCCCTGGCAAACCCATCAGGGTGCCTGTTTGGCAGGGGCTTTAGGCTGAGGGGTGGAAGCAGGCCTGCTTGTACCCCATCTGCCTCTCCCTCTGAATAACCCCCTATGAGCATAAGCAGAAGAGGAGGCCTGGGCTTGGTAGAAAGGCCTATGAAAAGGCCTGCCCCTGCCCCTGGAATGCTGCCTCTGGGGAGTGGCTTGCCTTTCCTTGGCCTGAGCACTCCTACAGGTGGTCCTGTATTCATCCATTTTCTTCAAGTAGTTCTCTGTTTGCTCCCCAAACAGAGAATTACCTAACCAGGAAAATCCATGGCCTTAGTCTGGGTATCCTGAGACAGGCTAGTACATCTGAGCCAAGCCATCCTACGAAGGGCCACAGATGTAGCCATGACTCTAGATGAAACATCATTGGAGTCCACTGCAGCATGGAATTGCACCGGATGCCTCAATACCATCCGCAGCCACCTGCTCCAGCTCCTTGGCAAGCTGGCCAGGGACCTGTTTAGCTAAAGCCATTACAGTGTCCCATCTAGATATCTGATATCTAGCTGTATAGGCCATATAATTAGCCTGCCTGAGTCCCAAGGATGCTGCCATGTACTGTTTCTTTGCCATGGCATCAATCCTCCTGGAGTCCTTATCTTGGGGGGTTGGGGTATGAAGCCAAGGGTATATTTGCCTTATCACAGGCAGCAGCCTGCACTACCCCAACATGGCTGCATTGCTGGGTAAGGAACTCCGTATCTGAGCCTGAGAGAGTATACCTCTTGTCCATTCTCTTGTCCACAGGAGGTATAGAATTAGGAGTCTAACATTTTTATTGTCTGTTTCCCAAAGAACTTATGAAGGGACAGACAGCCTCCTGGACTCTGGGATATCCATCATTTCAACATAGTCAGGCTCCTCCTGGTCGTCCACAGCTTCTTCCATAGGAAGCTGAAGAGTTTCAGCCACTTCTTTGTAGAACATAAAATGGGAAGGGGACTCAGAAAGCCTAGGAGGAGAAACCCCTGAAGGTCTGTCTGCGGAGATGTCCGGGTCAATAGGCACATCCAGACTTTCGTAATCACCATCACTATCCTCATACTCTCCTTCCTCCTCCTCCGGTTCATAAAAATCTTCTAAGTTATAATCTGGAACCGACCGAACCGAGCCCCTTCCTGATGGTGCCAGTTCGGTCGGAACCGGGGTTAGCGACTGAACAATCCTTATCGCTTTGGCTATTTCATCAGCAGTCGGAGAAAGAATTTGTGGATCCACACCGGCTGATTTATCCCTTCTTTTTCTTTTAACCGGAACAGACTCCTCGGAGTCGGTTCTCCTTTTGCCCTAAGAAGTTTCGCCCTGGTCAGAGGCACCACTCCTGGTTTGGTTGGAACCGAACGGGCTGGCCATCCGGTCGGGACTTCTTGGCCTCCTTTCCTGAGCCTACCAACTCTCTTTTTCCAGGGTAGCTGCAGGAAAATTCTTGCAAATCTGGCAGTCTGAATCGGGGTGGTCAAACCCCAGACAATAAACACGGGTGGTGTGAGGATCAGCCTTAGCAAAGGCTTCCCACACTAATGTTGAGAGCAGTGGGCCGGTTTTCTTCGGGTTTATCGAACATGGCCAGTCCTAACAAACCTTACCCTTTTTCAGCAATCGCCAGGCAAGACGCCCTTATCGGTTCCTGACCGTGTTAAGGGTCGTGGAAAAAACCGTAATGAAATCCGTTTTTTTTTTAGAACCGATAAGGACCGGTTACCACACTCTAAAAGTAGAATAAACTTTTTTGAACAACCTAATCGGTTCAAAACGAACCGATCCCACGTTTACAAGTTCCACACAGAAGAACAAGAAAATAAACCTATCTAGTACTCACGATACCACAGACAGAGACTGAACCGACAGGTTAACGGAGTAAATTCGGTTGAAAACCGAGAAAACGGCACTTTAACCGACAAACTTGAACCGAGCAAAGGAGAAATCTCCAGAGCGACTGTTCAGTGAGGCGGAGTAAAGAATCTGATGGTTTGAGTTCAAACAGCAACAGACAGAGTCTCAACCGACCTCGAGCTCAGCGTTCCATGCCTGGCATGGAAAGTTAACTCATCTTCAGGGCAGTTCAAAGGTTGGACATCACTGCAATATGTCAGAATACAGCAAGACTTCATGTTGTTTGAAAAAAGTCTCTCGCGGGGTCCTAGCTCCGGCGCTGTACCCACTAGTGATGAATGGTGAAGACTGACACAGAGAAGATTAGTGCTTTCCAAGAAAGATGGCGCAAATCACAGTTCATCGCTAGTTCAAAAGGAGGGAAAGTGAGCTTCTCCAACACAAAATTTAAATCCCAAGGTGGTGTAGGGCTGCAGATGGGGGGTTTCAACATGCACTGCAGTGTGCAATAGGCTATGGTCTGGAGCCCAGAACCACACTCTCAGTTTCCTGTCAAAGAAGATAGGAGTGAGTTAACCCCTGCTTGTTAATGTAGTAAATGACTGACATGTTGTCCATCTGCACCAACAGGGGACCAGGATGGAGGTCCGGGAGAAACTCCATGTATAATGTACAGAACTGCCCTCATCTCCAGAATATTGATGTGGTGGGTCAGTTCGTAGGAAGATCATGCACCTTGCGGCTGACAATTTTGAAAATGAGCTCTCCAACCTAGGCCTGAGACATCGATTGTGAGAACTTGTGAAGGGACTTCCTTATGAAAGGGGACTCTGGACTCCAGATTCTAGGGAGAGAGCCACCAACAAAGAGTCTGTGCCACTGCTTTGGAGATCAAGACCGGCTGGTCGAGATCGTCCTTCTGATCCCACTGCACTCTGAAGGTCCACTGAAGGACCCTCAAACAGGCGTGCTGAGGGAACCGTCACAAAGGCCGTGGCCATATGGCCCAGGAGCTGGAGCATGGTCTGAGCTGGGACCTGGGGAGCAGCTGAAACTTTGTGGGCCAAAGGGCGAAGGCATACTACCCCTGTCTGTCAGGAGGAAGGCCTTCCCTTGCTCCGTGTCTAGGATTGCCTCTATGTATTGTAACCTCCGACATGGCTTCAGGAATGACTTGGCCATGTTTAGGGTAATCCCCAGGAAGCTGAACAGACAGAAGGTGTCCTCTAAAGCCGCCAGAAGCCGATCCCTTGTGCTGGCGGTCAGAAGTCAGTTGTTGAGGTAGGGATAAATGAAGTGTCCATGGCCTCCTTAGGGCTGCTGCCACCACTGCTAGGCACTTTGTGAACATGCATGGTGCCGAGGAAATGCCGAAGGGCAAGGCCCGAAACTGGAAATGCCTTCCCTGAAAAAGAAACCTCAGGAACCTCCTGTGAGCAGGAAGCACCAGAATATGGAGGTAGGCATCTTACATGTCCAGGGAGCAAAGCCAGTCCGCTTGATGCAACATGGGAAGAATGCCTGGCAATCTGATCATCCTGAACCTCTTGTACTCTATGTAACTGTTCAAGAGACTTGGGTCCAGAATCGGCATAGGTCCCCAGTCTTCTTGGGAACCAAAAAGAAATGGGAGCAGAACCCTTTCCCCCACTGTGAGGCTGAAATGGACTCTGGCCTTCTTGTCTAGGAGGGACTGTATTTCCTCCCAAATGAGCTCTACATGGGAAGGGGAGTAAGTCGTTTGGACTGGGGGTTATCCAGGGGAATCTGCAGGAATTCCAGTGTGTGACCCTGCTCTATCATCTGGAAGACCCACGCACTGGTAGTAATGGTGGACCACCCATCAAGGTAGAGTGAGAACCGCCCCCCCCCCACTAGCTCTGCCCTGGACTTGGAAAGGGGTGGGGTCAGACAACGAGTCAGGTGTCGGAGCCCGGGACGGGCAGGGAGACCTGGGAGGGTTTGGAGTTCTGAGGTCCATGTGCGCCACCAGGTTGAGAGGGAGCTTTACAGCGAAAGTTGTGCCTCTGTTGCTGACGAAACTGCTAACATCTGCCTGGGGTCTGATCAGATCTGTAACAACTGATGCACAGACTGGATGGCCTTACCCAAGTCCTGGAGGTCCAACATTTTTTTCAATGTCTGGACCGAAGAGCACGGACCCATGGAATGGGGCATCAATGATGGTATCCTGAAGGTCCTGCCTAAATCTAGAAACCCAGAGCCAAGAGCACTTCTGCATACAAACCCCTGTAGCGGCTGCCCAGGCTGTCGTGTCCGCCGAATCATAGAAGTACCTCAAGTCGTGCTTCCCCACGTTCAGACCAGACTGCAGCACGTCCAGGAGCTCCGTTTTGTGATTGGAACCGGGCTCTTTTTGCAAGCTTGATGGCCTTGTTCCAGTGTGATTTCTGGTACTGCACCATGTGCGCCAAGAAGTTGAGTGATCAAATGGTGCAGGTGGCTGATGAAGAGACCTTCCTGCCGAACTGATCCAGACGTTTGAATTCCTTGTCTGGCGGCTGGCAGTTCACGTGCCGGGGTTGTTTGGTCCTGCCTTGGGCAGCCGTCAGCATGACTGAGTCCGCCTTGGGAAGTTCACCAAGGAACGACTCATTCATTGGGGTACGATACAGCCTGTATGCTTTCTTTGGTATAGCGGAGGCTGTCGAAGGGTGCCTCCAGGCTAGTCTGGTAGCGTCCTGAAAGGGAGCCACCAAGGGTTGTACTACCAAAGGTTTGAGCTCATCCATACCCAAGAAATGAGCCAACCGCTTTTTCTCTAGATCAAAATCCTCAGTTTCCCACTGGTTCAAAAACTGGATGCGACGCATCACGTCCAAGAAAGGAAAATTACGTACCTACCGTAATTCTTGATCTTCTTGGACGAGTCTCCACCACTCATTCACACTAGTGGGATTAGCGCCGGAGGCACTAAGACCCATCGGGAGCAAACTTTTTGCTGGAGGGTCGGCGCGAGAGACGGCGCCCTGAGACACGGCACATGCGAGCAGCGTCGAGCGGCAATGACCATCTCGGCACGACCCTCCAACCGCCTCAGTTCCTTTTACCAAGCAGGTGCAGCGCAACTAACGTAAAGAGTAAACCTAACATTAAAAACGGACATAAGATAGTCCGTATGACCCGTGTAGAAGGGTCAGCAAAGAAGTCCTCACGGCCTAAAGATTTGAGGGAGTGAAGACCAATACAGCGGTGAGCTCGGGGGATGGAGGGTGGGCGTGTGAATGAGTGGTGGAGACTCGTCCAAGAAGATCAAGAATTACGGTAGGTACGTAATTTTCCTATCTTCCTGGACATAAGTCTCCACCACTCATTCACACTAGTGGGAGAGTACCAAGCTGATAATCCCCCAAAAGGGCGGCAGGAGAGCCAGAGCTCACGCGTCTAAGATAGAAGCCCATTAAGGATAGTTCTGCCGAATGCGGAATGTCGCCTAGCATGAACATCCAATGCATAGTGCTTAACGAAGGTATGCACTGAGCTCCAGGTGGCGGCGTTGCATATATCTGCAATTGGAACATTGCGAATTTCCGCTAGGGATGCCGCGACCGGCCTCTAGTAGAGTGAGCGCATACCTACCTTCTAATTTAACTTGAGCCATGGAATAGCAATGACGTAAGGCATGCCACTAACCATGAAGAGATGCATCTAATAGCGACAGGTTGACCCAGCCGGGTGTCGCTGAAAGAACGAACAGTTGCTGAGTCTTGCGAACATCCTTGGTTCTATCTAAATAGAACATGAAGACTCTCTTAACATCCAAGGAATGAAGAGCCTGTCCCTTCATTTTGGAAATTGGCAATAAGCGGGAAGTACCAGAGGTTGGTTTAGATGGAATTCTGACACAACCTTGGGAAGAAATTAGGATGAGTACGGAGAACTACCTTGTCTTTATGGAATACAGTATACGGAGGGTCCGTAACCAGGGCATGTATCTCAGAGACCCCTGGGGCTGAGGTAAGGCCACCAGGAAGGCAGTCTTCCAGGTAAGAAATTTTAGCTCACAGGTAGCTAAGGGTTCAAAGGCTTCCGAGTGAGCATGTCCAGCACCAGGTTAATGTCCCAGGCTGCAACTGGACGCTTAACAGGGGTCTGGTATGGAGAATCCCTTAAGAAATCTCTTCACCATAGGTAACTGAGCCAGAGTTAAGGAAGAAACCGCTCATGGGCAGCTGAGATGGCACTAAGGTGAACTTTAACTGTGGAGTACTGAAGACCTAAGTTTGACAGGTCCAAAAGATACTCCAGAACCTTGCCAGGAGGACAGGAAAAGGGATTCCAAGAGGATTTTGTGACACTAGAGAGAAAAACGTTTCCATTTGGAAGCGACGCTTCGGGTGGCTGGCTTCCAGCAGCCAGAAGGATGTCTGAGACTCTACGAGACGTTGAACCGATTCACTTCTATCTCTTCAGGAGCCAAGCATGAAGGTGAAGTGATTTCAGGTTGGGATGGACCAACGAACCCTGAGTCAAAAGACTGATTTGCAAAGGAAGTGGTCTCGGAGAGGCTGCCAACACACTGTTGAGTAGAGGAAACCATAGTTGCCGAGGCCAGGAAGGAGCAATGAGAATCATCTTGGTCCCCTGAGACTCGAACTTGAGGAGTACTCTCTGGATTAGAGGAAGCGGTGGAAAGGCGTAAAGAAAGCGTTTTGTCCACCGCAGCCTGAACGCATCCTGACAGAAAATGCCAGGCCCTGGATTTCTGGAGCAGAAGAGAGGCAGTTTTGCGTTGAGTGGGGATGCAAAAAGGTCCAGGTCTGGAGTCCCCCACTCTTTGAACAGGGACCGAGCTACGGCTGGATCGAGAGACCACTCGTGAGGGTCTGCCTCCGTTCTGCTGAGGTGATCTGCTAGGTCGTTTTGTATACCTGGCAGATAAACCGCTTGAATCAGAGACTTGTGCTCCAAGCACCACTCCCACACCCTCATTGCTTCCCTGCAAAGGGGATAAGAATGAGCACCGCCTTACTTGTTGATGTAATACATCACTGCTTTGTTGTCCGTTTGAAGGAGAATGTTCTTGTGACAAAGGACATCCTTCAGAGCTCGGATTGCATAGAGGACCGCTCTCATCTCCAGGACATTTATGTGGAGATGAGTTTCGAACTGAGTCCATACACCTTGAGTGTGGAGGGAGAACAGTGAGCTCCCATCCCATTAGCGTGCGTCTGTGGTGATGGAGATCTGATGATCCGGGGAGCAAGGGGAATCCTTCCAGGAGATTGCTCTCTTGAGACCACCAGGTGAGAGACCTTCGAAAGGGCTCCGTCACCTTGATGGGATAAGACTGGGGGTGAGGTCGGGGACCACTGAGTGGAGAGCATCCATTGGGTGGTTCTCATGTGCAGTCGGGCCAGAGGGACAGTGAAGACCGAGGACGCCATGAGACCCAACATGCGTTGCATCGAGAGAGCTGTAACCGATTGGTTCTCCCTGATGTAACGGGCCATTCGAAGGATGTCGAGTCTTCTGTCCTCTGGAAGGAAAGCCTTCGCTGAAGAGGTGTCTAGAAGCGTCCCTATGAAAAGGAGCCTCTGGGAGGGTTGCAGTTGAGATTTTTTCAAATTCAGCAGAACTCCCATGGGACGTGAGAAGGCGAAAGTCGTTTACACGCTTCAAAGTCCCTTGGCCGGAAAGAGCTTGCTAAACCAATCGTCCAGGTAGGGAAACACTCGGAGTCCGACTTTCCTGAGATGCGTCGCGAGAACTGCACAACACTTTGTAAAAACTCGCGGCGCCGAGGATAGCCCAAAGGGCAGGACTCTGAACTGATAATGCTGACCCAAAGCTACAAACCTGAGGAACTTGCGGTGGGTCGGGTGGACGAGGATATGCTGGTAAGCATCCTGCATATCCAGAGAGGCCAGTCAGTCGTGCTGATGCAGCAAGGGTAACAGGGTACCTAGGGAAATCATCTTGAATTTCTCCCTGGGGAGGAATTTGTTTAACTTTCTGAGGTCTAGAATGGGGCGCATCCCCCCAGATTTCTTTGGAACCAGAAAGTAATGGGAGTAGAACCCTGTGTTTCAGAATGATGGGGGCACCAGTTCTATTGCCCTGTTGTTCAGAAGGCCCTGGATCTCCTGGTGAAGGTCTGACTGAGAGGCCGACAACCTGGGTTGTCGTCTGGGAGAGACAATTCGGGGGTTTCAAGAAATTGAGAGAATAACCTCGATGATTATCCGAAGGACCCATTTGTCCAAAGTTATGGACTTCCACTGGTTGTAAGTACATCAGGCGACCTCCCACCGGAGGAGAAGTTCCATCTCGGGCAGAGTGGATGGAACTTGGGCCAACGACTCATAAGGTAGCGCTGGGAGCTTTAGGCCCTGCGCTTCGCCAGCCTTCTTTTGAGGTTGGGCAGGTTGGCTTTATGGAAGCTTCCCTGCCTCTGCCTCAAAACGACTGACCACTATGAAACTGACGTCTGTTCACATGCCCGAGAGGGGCAGGCGGAGGTCTGGCCAACAATGGCGATCTAGTCTTCTGAGTGGCCTCTAAGGCTTGCTCCACCTGAGGGCCAAAAGAAAGGAGCCATCAAAGGCAGTGCCATCACCTGCTGCTGAGCATCATTCGTGAAGCCAAAAGCACGCAGCCAGGAATGGCGCCAGTACAAATCCCGCAGCTGCTGAGCGAGAAGCAGTGTCGAAAGCGTCCATGGCGGCTTTGACCTGTTGGTTATTGGACTCAATACCTCTAATAACGGTCAGAAGAAGCTCTGACTTGGAATCCGAATCTGGAAGAGCTTCAACCATTCTTTTCATAGAGTGCCACAGGATATACTCATACTGAGAAAAATAGCCTTGATAACTGGCAATACGCATACTTAGAGTGGAGGCAGCAAAGACTCTCTTACCTAATGTATCAATCTTACGAGACTCTTTGTTAATAGGTCGAGCTGTAGTAGTTGAGGAAGAACGACCTTGTCATTCTCTGCCAGGACTACAATAGGATCCCAAAGGCTTGGGATGCCAAAATGGACGATCCTTGGGAGCTGAATACTTCTTATCAATGGATTTAGCCACTGAGGGAATAAGAGCAGGATTATTCCATACCATTTGAGACAGCGTCTCGAAGGAAGGCTGGATCGGAGGAGTCAAATCTGTAGGGATCTCCAAGCATGAAGATACTGGAGTCTTAATATCTTCCCAGGATCGATGTCTGTAGTCTGGAGAGAAAGAGTGGATCCCAGGTTCTTCAACAGAGACTTAAAGGACAGGTCCTCGACCACAGGCTCTGTAGCAAAGAAAGATCCTGTTCCTCCACTTCATCACCCAACTCGAGGTCTGGGTCAGGCTCAACATCATCTCCTGATGGTCCAGAAAGGACTGTTTGGACAGGAAAGGAGTGAAAATTAGAGAGGAGGAAATAGCAGAAAAACAAGGAGAGTCCCCAAGGGCTGCGGTACGAGGAGACGGCAAAAGCAGAGCTGAAGCCTCAGCCACGGCGCTGCAGCGCCCGAAACCTGTGACCCATAGCGCCCTAGCGCCGCGGGCGACAACATGCAGGCGCCCATGAGCCAGCGCCGCCCTATCAGCAACACCACAGCGCCTTGAGACCCCAGGCGCCCGCGAGACAGCCTCCCACAAGACCCAGCGGCACAGCAGCGCCCGACAAAGCCAACGAACCCTGTGGAAGGCGCCGGAGAAAAACCCAGGAACGCAAACTAGAGAAAAAAAACAGGAGATAAGGGCATCGGTGAGGCCCCTGCGCAGCCATGTGGATGGGAAACACCTAGGCGGAGTCGCTGGCACGAAGAAGGCGCCACGCGACTAGGAAGGTCCAACCGCCCTACCCGACGCCGGAGGCCCAAGGGCTCCGAGGCAACCGAGCCAGGCAGAAGAACCAATATCCGAGCCCATTGCTCCATAAGAGCGGCCCACTGATGAAACTGCTCATCTGGAGTCCTACCTATAGGCGGGGAGGGACTCCGATGTCGAGGACGGCGATTACGGAAGTTGGCGACTCCGAAAGAAGGGAGACCCGCAACTAGCAACGATAACCGTAGCCGACGCCAAGCAGACATACCAGAGGGCGACCTCGAGTGATGCTCTCTTTGACCTGTGGGTCAAGAAGAGTCGAGGCCTAACGGTGCCGAGAATGCGACCGCTTATTTTTATGCGGCGGGGACCGCCCATCCCCAGGCATCGGACTGACCGCTGTCGGAACCCGCTGAGGAGAAGGAGGCTGACCGGACCCAGCCCGCTGACTGAACAGCTTTCATACGTAAGTCTCTACCGCCACCTGACCTGCTCATGGTCGCATCCGCCCAGTAGGCCGAGACTTCTTCAAGTAAAATTTAAATATTAGAAAAATTTAACTAAAATAGAATAAAATTAAGCGATACTACTTATCGTGATAAAGTTACAAAAAACAAACTGAAAACTATGCGCTAGTTTGAAGTTTGACTCCGACAGGCGAGCGTCGTCACTGAAGCGCACTCGGCGGAAAAAGGAACTGAGGCGGTTGGAGGGTCGCCGCCGAGATGGTCATTGCCGCCGAAGCTGCTGAACAAGGGCGCCAGGTCTCGGCGACGCTCGCCTCGCCCCGACCCTCCAGCAAAAAGTTTGCTCCCGATGGGTCTTAGTGCCTCCGGCGCTAATCCCACTAGTGTGAATGAGTGGTGGAGACTTATGTCCAGGAAGATCGTGGGATCATCCGGGGGAGAACGAGGCGAGTTCCCTGAGGGTCAGGGTGTTGGGAAGGAGAGGAAAACTCCTCTTAGGATCTAGAGGAGGCACAAGAATTAGAGTTGGATGACCTCGAGGAAGATCTGGAGCGGGAATGCCGGTGTCTCCTCCTGTAATGCCTGGAGGATGATCTCGAACGATGTCTGCGTCGTCCAGAAGACCTGTTGTCCGACTGAGTAGGAGATCTCTCCCTGGGGGGAGGTGACGACCGCGGGGAACCACGGAGGTCACTACGGGGAGAGGCTGCAGCATGGAAACCTGGGGTTCCTTGGGAATTACGTCTTTCCTGACTGTGTCCCAACAGGAACTGAAAAGGTCCTTGACTTCGGCCAGAGAGACCATGGGTGGGGCAGATGAGCCTGGTGTCTCAGACCTGTTGTTAGGCTTCTCGGGTGGTGAACCTGACGGCTTTTCAGGAGCCAGCGTACGCTATGGTGACTTAGGTTTCTCCGGCGTCTGGTCCTGGGGTTGCGACGGAGCAGACAGCAGGCTGACTGGGTGTCTGGCTGCCTGACGTCAACGGGTTGGGCGTCAGGGTAGGCATCTCCATGGCTGGTATCTGTGCGCCTCCTGAAGGTAGCTTAGGGGGTGCAGTCGGCAGGGAAGACCCCAAAGGCGAAGATGTCTGAGACGTCACGGTCGAGCGCCGGGAATGTGACGCCCGATGCTTTGGAGAGCTGGAGTCGAGATGAGACTCCCATTCCAAATGCCAATTCCTGTTGTCTGGTCCAGTCAGACGATACGTCGAGGAGGAGGAGGAAGCCTTCGCCTGGTGAGGGGCAGCAAGGAGGCTGTCGCCCACCTCTTGACCAGCAGAATCCTTGGACTTAGACCCGGAGGTATGTCAACTGAGCCTAAGACTAGGGGAGGGGGCCAAAGACCCTTGCCTCGAAGAAACACCATCTGACTTACGCATCAATGCCGGAGGTTTCAAGGACGGCAACCCAGAGGAAACTTGGGTTTGGGGGGGGGGCAGAGTCCGACCTCCCACGGGAGGAAGAACTGAAGCGGGCCATTTTCCTATGTGGAGACCTGGATCAGGAGTCCGAATGGGTCCTGTCCTTCTCGTGATGATGGTGCTTTCTACTGGATTTTTCTCCTTAGATTTGTGAGATGTCCCTAACCCCAAAGAAGAAGGGGATCCTAGGCCTGATTGGCTCTTTTGCATAGCTGCCAGCTACTGTTCTAGAAGGTAAGTCTTCAACGTCTTCAGTTGACGAATGCAGGTCCGGTGGTTGAAACCTCGGCAATGTGGGCAGGAGTCGGTATTGTGGTCAGGCCTCAGGCAGATAAGGCAGGCTGAGTGACTGTCTCGGGCCCGGGATCTGCTTCCCGCACATGCAGTTGGGTTTCGGTTGCTGGCCGGAGGACGACGGAGAAGACATGCACCAATCAGCAATTAAACAATAACGAAACTTTGGCTATAGTTAGTGATAGAAAAATTTGCAAAAATGGTGATCCACTATTAGCAGTAGGCATCCGTGAAGCTGATGTGAACGGGTCCACAGTGGGAAAAAAAAAACTGGGTGTAGCCAGGGATAGCCCCTTTTATACCACTGATGGACGCTGGAGGTGGTCCGATGTCAGGGGCGGTCCCCACTGGGTACTTCTAGCTAATAGTTTTTCTGTGGGGTCCTAGTGCCTGGTGGCATAGTTCTTGTGGTGTAGCCTGCTGTAAGAGCTCCTACTCGAAGTAAGATCCGAGTCATACAACAACCCACTGCTGTAGCGGTGTACACCTCGGGCAGCTAAGGTGGGACCTGGGCCGGATCTTCAGAAGGTGGCACTGGACGCTTTTTGGCCCTGTGCCTTTTGCTGTGTTTTCTTTTGCAACCGAGGAGTCTGGTTTCTATTAAAGGCTCCTCAGCCTTTACCTCGAAAGGACTGCCTGTTACAAAACTGTCGACGATTCCTGCCCCTTTGAGGGGCCGCAGGAGCTGGCCTAGCTGCTTTAATGGCAGTCCTGGTTTTCTGGGCGGCCTTCAGCATTTGCTCAACTTGGGGGCCTAACAGGTAAGCTCCATCAAAGGAAAACATTCATCACCTGCTGTTGAACATCGGGTGAGAAGCCTGACATCCTGAGCCAGGACTACCACCTGATACAGATCCCAGCGGCAGCTGCCCTAACCGCAGTGTCACAGGCTTCCATAAAAGCTTTTAGCTGCTGATTATTGAACTCTATGTCCCTGGTAATAGTCTGAAGAAGCTCCATGTTACCTTCAGACCGTGGGAGGTTCTCGACTAGTGATTCAAGATTGTTCCATAGGGTGTACGTGTACTGAGAGTACAGAGAGCACCAGTGGTGTAAGGTCCACAGGAATGTTAGGAACGTGAAGGAAAGTACAGTTACGTAAGAACTTACCGTAACAGCAGATCTTCGAGAAATTCAAATTCCGTACTTACTGTAATTATGATCTTTCTGTGTATCTTCACCATTCATCACAGATGGGTACTGCCGGAGGTCAGGACCTCGCTGAGCCTTTTTTTTAAAAAGGATAGGCGGAGCCGACAGCCCAGCCCCGCCTCGAGGACGACGTATTACGTGGCGCTTGAGGAATTAGCCGTTAGGCTGCGTCGATTCCGCCTGCCTACCAGTTCTGAGTCGCCGGAGAGGTAGAGGAAGGGATGGAGGGTGGGACAAGAAAGTCCAAGGGACAGAAAAAGGAAGAGAAAACTGAACTAAAAGGAGAAATAACGACTGAGAGGACAGTATAGAAGAAGTAAGACTAAGGGGATTGGGTATGGGCCCCAATCTCTGGAAGCTGAAGAAGGGAGGGAAAGGGGGGGGGGGGAGAAATTTAGGAGAGAGTGTGAGAGGTAACAAGGATCCAGGACCCTTGTCCGTCACCAGATATTATAGGAACTGCAAGGAGCAGCAAAAGCTCTCTTGCCTGAATTCAAGGCACAGAATAACTGGCAATACCCCTGAAAGCAGAGTCGGCTGTACTGGAGAAGGACAGGAAACAAGGACCTAGTACTCTCTCTCGAAAGATGTTTTGGTGAAAGAAGGAGAAGACCCTCCTTTTTTTTTTTTTTGAGGGAGAAATAGGGCAACAGCAACTCCCACCCTATAAGGATGAAAATGTGAGTAGAGAAGGAGTGCCAGACAAAATGTACCCTTTAGGGCGAAAACTGACCCCCCCCCGTGTGTCCCAACTTTACCCCGCTCAGAAGAGGGTCAGGCACAGAGGGAGGAGGATCCAGAGACTGGAGCCCCAAGGGGGATGGTGGGAGGCATTGTGATGAATGGTGAAGATACACAGAAAGATCATAATTACGGTAAGTACGTAATTTGAATATCTTATCTGTGACAATCTTCACCATTCATCACAGATGGGTGAGTACCAAGCCCCCCGAAGTGGGTTGATTAATTGCACCCTAAGGGACAGTGTCCCTTAGCCCTCAGTGGGTGACACACTAAGGGGGGGAACCTTCTGGGCCTGAGGAGGCCCGCGAGTGGGGAGAGCGAGACAGGGTTCCCCCGGAGGGGGAAGGAATTTGCCCCGACAAACGTCGTCTCGCCCTACGGGAAAAGAGATAGGTTCCCTGGTGAGCGGAGCAAATCACCCTACGCCGGGCCAAGGGTGACAACTGGGAGAGGCGAAGCCATGCCGATCTACTGGTGCAGATCACTGTCCCTACGACCCTGGTAGCTACCTCACTGGCGTCGTAAGATGCCCTTGCTTGGTGCCTTGCTAGCTCCAGGCCACGTGCAGAGGAAAGCAATGGCTTGCCTGGTTTGCTCTGAGTCAGGCAGAGCGGCTAGGAACTGACCTAGCGCTGACCACAAGTACCTGTTATAGGCAGTGTAGTGGGCCTGATGCGCAGAAATGGAGAGAAGCAGCCGTGCCGAGTAGAAAGTCCTCCTCCCCCAGAAATCAAAATCCGAGGAGTCCTGATCTGGGGCCGGTCACGCGGAGGCCTTGGTCCCGTCTTGAGTGTCCAGGTCGCCAATCTGAACTGCGGATGAGGCAAGGAGCCGGAGACTCGGGAGGCGCATACCTCTGGCAGAGGTCCCTAGGGGAGGGACTCTGGAGAAGGGCCTCTGCCAGAAACGCATGGACGCCTCCAAAGGGAGTGGGCAAGCGCACCACCAGGGTGGCTGTCCCAAAATCGCCTAGAAAGGCAGGCCGCATGCTCCGGATAGCTAACAGAAAGAGGGGAAGGTGAAGGTCCTCCATCATCCTCACGAGGAAACGCTGATACTCAGAGAGATCAGCAGCAGGAGAGATGTGGACAGAAGGTTCCTCTCCCCCAGAAGAGGGGGATGAGGAGCTGGAGGTCACCATAGGCTCGGAGGATGGCTGCTCGGAGGGAGGTTGAAAAACCTGGCTGTCCAAGGCCCTAACGTAGGCAGGGAATCGAGCAGCCACCGCTCTGAACTGTTCCCAGGTGACAGGCCCGCTAGGACCAAGGAAACCTGGGAACACAGGAGAAGGCGGCAGAGGGGAGTGGACAGAGCCGAGAGAAGAAGTCGTCTGACCTCTGCCAGGGCTAAGGAGCGGACCATGGACTCCCACGGGAGGAGTCCTGGAAGACTCCGCAGTCGACAGCTGCACAACCGCTTCGGTACTGCCTAGACTGTGCCCAGCAGAATCCCCCAAGTGAGGCGACCGGGGCCGTCAAGGTCCAGAAGGACGGTTCCCTGCCTCGAAAGAATGGGACCCTCTCAAGGAACCCGAAGGGGAAGGGCGGAAGTCTGCACTCTGGCTCCATCCAGGGCCTGGGTGGGTCCCAGAGAAGGGCCGGCGCGCCGAACCCACACCCCCGACCCTTCAGAGTCTGAAAGGGTCCTAGCCCTCGGGCGGCCAGCCCTAGGCAGCTCACTACCAGGGCCGCCTCAAGGGCAATCCCGAAGCAGCACTCCCCTCCTGTGGCCCTCTCGAGCGGCCCCAAAGTTGGGCGCACCAGAGACGCCACAGTAGGGGGGTACCACCGCAGATGGGTCAAGGAACCCCCAAGGCCAGGCTGAGGCGATGGTGGCACGCACCACAGCCCGCTGGTCAGTACCACTGACCCTAGCCTTAGAGGAACCTGACTCACCTCGGAGGGGGCTGGCTGAGACCGAAGAGGAAACCACCAGCCTCCTCCCTTGCAGACAACCCCAAGGGTGTGACTGCCCACTCGACTCCGAGCTGGACTCCGACTCCGAAGAGGAAGAGTCCGAGGCCCTAAGCCAAATAGTAGGGGGTCGAGGAAGGGACACCTTCCCGAGGTACCCAGGAGCCAAAGCGATGCCCGCCCGGTCCACAGCACCGTGAGCGGTGCCAGCAGAAGGTGGCAGGGCAGCTCGGGCCAGAAGTCCTACGCCAGGACTAGCTGCGGCACCATCAGGTCCACCGGCGCCAGGGAAGGCACCCGGGACAGAGACGGCGCCGGCAGAAACCCCAGCCTTGGAGCCGACGACGCCGCTAGGCCGCTCGAGGCCGCGAGCGGCACCGAGGACCAAGGCGGCGCTGCGACTCGGGCGACTCGGCTCCAACATGGCGCGATCGCGCCGCGAGCGCACCGAGTCCCAATGGCGCCAAGCCACGGTGCTGGACGGACGACATCAAGGCTCCCACGGTGCCGCGGTTTCAACCTCGCGCCGAGGCAAGACATAGCGGCGGGCGACGCTGAAGGCGGTTTACGGGCGCCGCGAGCGGGTCAGACCGCGAACGGCGCCGGCAGCCCCACGGGCGCCGCCAGTCGGGTCGGTGCTGACGCCGACACCGACAGGTCCCCGGCACTGTGAGCGCGCCCGGCCCCGACGGCATCGAACGATGGGAGTCGAGGACGGCGCCGACCCGGCCTCAGCGGACCGCTGGAGCCTTCACCGGCGGGTGGTTACCGAGCGGGCGCCCGCCTGCTCCCCGGAGGAAGCGGATGGGCCTCTCAGTCATGGAAGGAGCCTCGCCACGCTAGGCTAGAAGACGCCAGGCTCCTCCTCTCGGTCAGTGTAGAACCGGAGGGGACCCGGAGGAAGGGCCGAGAGAACGCTGCTTGGCCCGACAGCGCGCTGCCTACTCCGTAAAGTCGGCGGAACTCGCCCAACCTTGAACGCATGCTGTTCTAAAACCCGGCGGTCCATTGAGAAGCAGGCGTCGCACGAATCCATGTCGTGTAGCGGGCCAAGGCACGAAAGGCACCGGTCATATTGGTCGGTGACGGAGTACTTGCGGCCGCACGGGCACCGACACGCATAGGGGCCGCCTTCCCGGATTTCTTGCCTCCCACCGCAACATGACCTAAGGAGAAAAAAACACCAAAAACAGACTCAACGCGCTTAAACAGTAAAATAAGGAAAGATCTTACCGCGACGCCGAGTGAGACAAACACAGAACTAGTAGACCGACGATCAGAGACGCAGGCTTCAAGGCCTTGAAAATTTAGGAAAAACGCTTTCAGGCTTCCCACGAGGCGACCTCGACGGCGGAGACGAAGAACTGGTAGGTGCGGAGTCGACGCAGTCCATCACGGCACCCTCGAGCCACGTAATACGCCGGCCTCGAGGGCGGCGCCGGGCTGCGCCTCGTCTCGCCTATCCTTTAAAAAAAAAAAAGTTCCGCTGGGTCCTGACCTCCAGCCAGTACTCATCTGTGATGAATGGTGAAGACTGACACAGATAAGATAGGAAAATTACGTACCTACCGTAATTCTTGATCTTCTTGGACGAGTCTCCACCACTCATTCACACTAGTGGGATTGGCGCCGGAGGCACTAAGACCCATCGGGAGCAAACTTTTTGCTGGAGGGTCGGCGCGAGAGACGGCGCCGCGAGACACGGCGCCGCGAGCAGCGGCTCGAGCGGTAATGACCATCTCGGCGACGACCCTCCAACCGCCTCAGTACCTTTTTTACCAAGGAGGTGCAGCGCAACTAACGAAAAGGGTAAACCCAACATTAAAAAACGGACATAAGATAGTCCGTATGACCCGTGTAAGAAGGGTCAGCAAAGAAGTCCTCACGGCCTAAAGATTTGAGGGAGTGAAGACCAATACAGCGGTGAGCTCGGGGGATGGAGGGAGAGGCAGGATGAGTAGGGGAGACTCGTCCAAGAAGATCCAAGAATTACGCAGGTACGTAATTTTCCTATCTTCCTGGACATAAGTCTCCACCACTATTCACACTAGTGGAGAGTACTAAGCTGATAATCCCCAAAAGGGTGGCAGGAAAGCCAGAGCTCACGTTGCTCAAGATAGAAGCCCATTAAGGATAGTTCTGCCGATGCGAATGCCGCCTGGCATGAACATCCAGTGCATAGTGCTTAACGAAAGTATGCACTGAGCTCCAGGTAGCGGCGCGTTGTATATATTGCAATTGGAACATTGCATTTCCGCTTAGGACAAGACCGCTCTAGTAGAGTGAGCGCACACTCACCTTCTAATTTAATTTGAGCCATGGAATAGCAATGACGAAGGCATGCCACTAACCATGAAGAGATACATCTAATAGCGACAGGTTGACCCAGCCGGTGTCGCTGAAAGAAACGTAACAGTTGCTGAGTCTTTATGAACATCCTTGGTTCTATCTAAATAGAACCGCAAGGTTTTCTTAACATCCAAGGAATGAAGAGCTCGCTCCCTTCATTTTGGAAATTAGCAGGCAAGCGAGTACCAGAGGTTGGTTCAGATGGAATTCTGACACAACCTTGGGAAGAAATTTAGGATGAGTACGGAGAACTACCTTGTCCTTATGGAATACAGTATACGGAGGGTCCGTAACCAGTGCATGTATCTCAGAGACTTCATGTGGCTGAGGTAATGGCCACCAGGAAGGCAGTCTTCCAGGTAAGAAATTTTAGTCACAGGTAGCTAAGGGTTCGGAAGGCTTCCGAGAGTGAGCATGTCCAGCACCAGGTTAATGTCCCAGGCTGCAACTGGACGCTACTAGGGGGTCTGGTATGGAGAATCCTCTTAAGAAATCTTCACTATAGGTAACTGAGCCAGAGTTAAGGAAGAAACCGCTCATGGAACGCTGAGATGGCACTAAGGTGAACTTTAACTTAGGAGTATTGAAGACCTAAGTTTGATAGGTCCAAAAGATACTCCAGAACCTTGCCAGGAGGACAGGAAAAGGGATTCCAAGAGGATTTTACACCAGAGAGAAAAACGCTTTCATTTGAAGCGACGCTGGGTGGCTGGCTTCCGCAGCCAGAAGGATGTCTGAGACTCTACGAGATCGCTGAACCGATTCACTTATCTCTTCAGGAGCCACAGTAAGGTGAGTGATTTCAGGTTGGGATGGACCAACGAACCCTGGAGTCAGAAGACTGATTTGCAAAGGAAGTGGTCTCGAGAGGCTGCCAACATACTGTTGAGTAGAGGAAACCATAAGTTGCCGAGGTCAGGAAGGAGCAATGAGAATCATCTTGGTCCCCTGAGACTCGAACTTGAGGAGTACTCTGGATTAGAGGAAGTGGTGGAAAGGCGTAAGAAAGCTGCTTTTGTCCACCGCAGCCTGAACGCATCCTGACAGAAATGCCAGGCCCTGATTGGAGCAGAAGAGAGGCAGTTTTATGCTGAGTGGGATGCAAAAGGTCCAGGTCTGGAGTCCCCACTCTTGAACAGGGACCGAAGCACGGCTGGATCATCGAGAGACCACTGTGAGGGTCTGCCTCCGCTCTGCTGAGGTGATCTGCTAGGCTTTTGTATACCTGGCAGATAAACCGCTGAATCAGAGACTTGTGCTCCAAGCACCACTCCCACACCCTCATTGCTTCCCTGCAAAGGGATAAGAATGAGCACCGGTCTTGTTTGTTGATGTAATACATCACTGTTTTGTTGTCCGCTTGAAGGAGAATGTTCTTGTGACAAAGGACATCCTTCAGAGCTCGATTGCATAGAGGACCGCCTCATCTCCAGGACATTTATGTGGAGATGAGTTTCAACTGAGTCCATACACCTGGAGTGTGGAGGAGAGACAGTAGCTCCCATCCCATTAGCGATGCATCTGTGGTGATGGAGATCTGATGATCCGGGGAGCAAAGGGGAATCCTTCCAGGAGATTGCTCTCTGAGACCACCAGGTGAGAGACCTTCAAGGGGTCCGCCACCTTGATGGGATAAGACTGGGGTGAGAGGTCGGGACCACTGAGTGGAGAGCATCCACTGGGTGGTTCTCATGTGCAGTCGGGCCAGAGGGACAGTGAAGACCGAGGACGCCATGAGACCCAACATGCGTTGTATCGAGAGAGCTGTAAACCGATTGGTTCTCCTGATGTAACGGGCCATACGTAAGGATGTCGAGTCTTCTGTCCTCTGGAAGGAAAGCTGCTGAAGAGGTGTCTAGAAGCCGCCCTCTGAAAAGGAGCTCTGGGAGGGTTGCAGTTGAGATTTTTCAAATTCAGCAGAACTCCCATGGACGTGAGAAGACGCAGAAGTCGCTTGCATCGCTTTCAAAGTCCCTTGGCCGGAAGGGGCTTGCTAGAAGCCAATCGTCCAGGTAGGGAAACACTGAGTCCCGACTCTTTTCTGAGATGCGCCAGAGAACTGCACAACACTTTGTAAAACTCATGGGCCGAGGATAGCCCAAAGGGCAGGACTCTGAACTGATAATGCTGACCCAAAGCTACAAACCTGAGGAATTTATGGTGGGTCGGGTGGACGGGATATGCTGGTAAGCATCCTGCATATCCAGAGAGGCCAGCCAGTCGGAATGGATGCAGCAAGGTAACAGGGCAATTAGGAAATCATCTTGAATTCTCCCTGGGAGGAATTTGTTTAACTTTCTGAGGTCTAGAATGGGCCATCCCCAGATTTCTTTTTGGAACCAGAAAGTAATGGGAGTAGAACCCTGTGTTTCGAGAGATGCGGGGCACCAGTTCTATTGCCCTGTTGTTCAGAAGGCCCTGGACGCTGTGAGGAGATCTGACTGAGAGGGCCGACAACCTGGGTTGTCGCATGGGAGGACACTGGGGGTTCCAAGAAATTGAGAGAGTAACCTCACAATTATCTCAAGAACCCATTTGTCTGGAGGTTATGGACTTCCACTGGTTGTAGAAGTACATCAGACTACCTCCCACCGGAGGAGAAAGTTCCACCGGCAGAGTGGATGGAACTTGGGCCAACGACTATAAGGTAGCGCTGGGAGCTTTTAGGTCCCGCGCTTGCTGCGCTCTTCTTTGAGGTTGGGCAGGTTGGCTTTATGGAAGCTTCCCTGCCTCTGCCTCGAAAGGACTGACGACTCATGAAACTGACGTTTGTTCACATGCCCCCAGAGGGGCAGGCGGAGGTCTGGCCAACTTAATGGCCGATCTAGTCTTCTGAGTGGCCTCTAAGGCTTGCTCCACCTGAGGCCAAAAAGAAAGGGAGCCATCAGGGCAGTGCCATCACCGCTGCTGAGCATCATTCGGAAGCCAGAAGCACGCAGCTGGAATGGCGCCGAGTACAAACCGCTGCTGCTGAGCGAGAAGCAGTGTCGAAAGCATCCATGGCGGTTTTGACCTGTTGGTTATTGGACTCAATACTTAATAACGGGTCAGAAGAAGCTCTGACTTGGATCTGAATCTGGAAGAGCTTCAACCATTCTTTTTCATAGAGTGCCACAGGATATACTCATACTGAGAAAAATAGCCTTGATAACTGGCAATACTATACTATAGTGGAGCAGCAAAGACCTCTTACTCTAATGTATCAATCTACGAGACTCTTTGTTAATAGGTCGAGCTGTAGTAGTTTGAGGAAGAACGACCTTGTCATCTTCGCCAGGACTACAATAGGATCCGCAGTGTCTTGGGATGCCAAATGGGACGATCCTTGGGAGCTGAATACTTTATCAATGGATTTAGCCACTGAGGAATAAGAGCAGGGTTATTCCATACCATTTGAGACAGCGGCTCAAGGAAGGCTGAATGGAGGAGTCAAATCCAGGGATCTCCAAGCTAATGAAGATACTGGAGTCTCAATATCTTCCCAGGAATCGACATCTGTAGTCTGAGAAAGAGGATCCCAGGTTCTTCAACAGAGACTTAAAGGACAGGTCCTCGACCACAGGCTCTGTAGCAAAGAAAGATCCTGTTTCTCCACTTCATCACCCAACCAAGGTCTGGGTCGCTCAACATCATTCCTGATGGTCCAGAAAGGACTGTTTGGCCAGGTGCGAGGAAATTAGGAGAGGAAATGGTGAAAACAAGGCGAGTTCTCTGCGGTTGCCGCCGACTGCAAACGGGTTGGACGGGATGAGGGGGGGCGATTGCGTCAAGAGGCATTGCTGCTGCGAATGCCGGGGGCGCTGGGCGACGACGCCGCACGGCGCTAACGGCGTTACGCCACGGCGCTTGATGAGCTGCTAACGGTATCGCAGACGACGCCGCGAACGGCGCCGCCATTCACGGTGACTGCGGCGCGGCATGTAGATAACGCGCGCCACCAACGGGCGCGCCGAGATTCTACGTGCCGCCAACGGGCGCCGCAAGCTCCGCGGCCCCAAAACGCGCCGACACGGCCACAGACCCTGTAGAAGGTGCCGGAAAAGCCTGGGAACCTGAAAAACAAGAGAAGGAAAATTTCAGGAGATATGGCATCGAGGCCTCGGGCCGCAGCCATGTGAGGGGAAACACCAAGCACGGAGTCGCTAGCACTGAAGAAGGCGCCGCGATTGGGAAGGTCCAACCGCCTGCCTGACGCTGGAGGAGCCCAGGGTTCCGGTAATCGAGCCAGAAGAACCAACCGAGCCCATCGCCCATAGAGCTGCCCACTGATGAACTGTCATCTGGAGTCTACCTATAGGCGGAGGGTCCGGCGTCGAGGACGACGATTATCGGAAGTTGGCGACCAAGAAGGAGACCCGCAACTGTGCAACGATAACCCACCGCCGACGCAGACATACCAGAGGGCGACCGAGTGATGCCTTCTTTGACCTGGGTCAAGAAGAGTCGGCCGAACGGCGCCGGACGCGTCGCTTATTTTATGTCGGGGGGGCCTCCTATCCCCCGGCACTGACCAGTCTGAACCTCGCGAGGAGAAGGAGGTTGACCGACCAGTCTGCTGACGAATAGTCATACGAAGTCTCCCCATCGCACCTGACCTGTCATGGCTTCTCCTGCCCAGTAGGCCGAGACTTTCATAAGTTAAATTTAATATTAGAAAATTTTACTAAAAATAGAATAAACTAAGCGATATTACTATCGATAATACATAAAACAACCTGAAACCGCGCTAGTTTGAAGTTTGACTTGATTGGCGAGGGCGTCGTCACTGAAGCCCTCGGCGGCGGGAAAAGGAACTGAGGCGGTTGAGGTCGTCGCCGAGATGGTCATTATGGCCGAGCGGCTGCTGTTGGCCATGTGTCTCGCGGGCGCCGTCCCTCCAGCAAAGTTTGTTCCAGGGTCTTAGTGCTCCGCCAATCCCACTAGGTGAATGAGTGGTGAGACTTATGTCCAGGAAGACTGTTTGCAGCAGGTTACACCATTAGACTGAAGCTGCGGCCAGGACCCCATGGAATTTTTCTAGTTAGCTTCATGGGGACCGCCGACGTTGGTCCCGCCCGACGTCAGACGTGAAAAGGCTATAAGGGGGATGGGTCCCTACCAGATCCTGTTCTCCCACCGGAGACCCTACCGCGAGAATGACATCAGAATGGGAGACCGAGATCCTCATCAAAAGACAAAGGGCGAAGCCCTGCTCAAGGCTCGGTAGGCCACTTCCTCCAAGGGGAATGTGGGTGGAGATTGTTGTAAGAGCTGTTTCTAAGATCTACTGTTACGGTAAGTTCTACGAACTGTATTATCTTACTGGGAAACAGTTTTGCAGCAGGTTACACCATTAGACTGATTTCCAATAGCTTGTAAGTATTCTGGGAGGAGGAATTAGGAAGATCTTTGACAAGATCTGACTCTTGTACAGAGACCCTGTAGCACAGCCAGGTCGAACTCTCCGATGCAATATCCAGGCTAGTGTTTAAGATTGTGCAGAGAGCTCAAGTAGCTGCAGCACAAATGGCAGAGGTGGAGACAGAAGGTTGCAACCAGGTAGCTACCCCTTGTCGACTGGCCTCGACTGTACCCGGAGGGGTTTTTGTTGTCGCAGCAATGAGATACATTGACAAGCCAGCGAGAAAGAGACTGTTGAGACTGTTGGCGAGCATCCTCTCAGCAAAGGAAACGTAATAGTTGGTCTGACCTGTTGTTTGCCTGTTCAGGTACTCCGAGCGGTGAACATCCAGGTTTGAAGCAATGTTTCTCCTCTATTGGAATATTTGGAAAATATACAGGTAACCGATGTCTGGTGAGAGTGAGGCAGAGACCACCTTGGTAGAAACTTAGGATTCGCCCTCAGAGATACTGTCCTAGTGGAAAATTAAATAAGGCTCTTACATGAGAGCGTGGAGTCGAAATCTCCTTGCCGACGGACAGCAACCAAAAATAACGCTTTCCACGACAGAAAATGCAGCTCCTAACCGCGGCAGGTTCAGTGGGAAGCGGAGTTGTTCCAGGACAGACTAAGTCCCATGGAGTAACTGATCTAATGGGTGGCTTGAAAACACCTCTCAGGAAATTCGAGAGGCACTGTTGTGCTATGTTGGATTTCTGGAGCAGAAGAGAGCAGTTTTGTGTTGAGTGGGGATGCAAAAGGTCCAGGTCTGGAGTTCCCACTCTGTGAATAGTGACTGAGCTATGGCTGAGTCGAGAGACCATTGTGAGGCTCTGTCTCTGTTCTGCTGAGATGGTCTGCCACTTTGTTCTGCACCCCGGCAGGTAGACCGCATGAATTAGAGCCTTGTGCTCCAAGCACCATTCCCACACCTCTTCGCTTCCCTGCATAAGGGTAAGAGTGAGCACCGCCCTGCTTGTTGATGTAATACATCACTGCTTTGTTGATCCGTTTGAAGGAGAATGTTCTTGTGACAGAGAATGTCCTTCAAAGCCGGACTGCATAAAAGGACGGCTCTCATTTCCAAGACATTATGTGAAGCTGGGACTGCGTCCTGAGTCCGCATACCTTGATGTGGAGAGTCTGACAGTGAGCTCCACACCCCATCAGGGATGCGTCTGTGGTAATGGAAATCTGATGATCCAGAAGAGCAAAGTATCCTTCCAGAAGATTGTCCTCTTGCGACCACCAGGTGAGTGATCTCTTCAGAGGTTCTGTCACCTTGATGAGAAAGGACTGAGGGTGAGTGGTCGGGGACCACTGAGTACTGAGTATCTATTGAGAGGTTTTCATGTGGAGGCGTGCTAGGGGTACAGTGAACACCGAGGACGCCATGAGACCTAGCATCCACTGCATCGAGAGACCTGTCACCGAGCTGCTTTCTCAGATGTACAGGGCCATCTGAAGGATATCGCTCCTCATGTCCTCTGGAAGAAATGCTTTCGCACAGGTGGTGTCCAGGAGAGTTCCTATGAAAAGGAGCCTCTGGGAGGGCTGCAGCTGCGATTTTTTGAGGTTTAGCAGGACTCCCATGGACGTGAGAAAGTGTGAAGCCGTGGCTACGGTGTCTAGAGTTCCCTGCCTGGAAGGACTTGCTAGAAGCCAATCGTCCAGATATGGGAACACTTGTATTCTGATTTTTCTGAGATGCGCTGCGAGAATTGCACAACACTTTGTAAAAACTTAGGCGCGAGGATAGCCCAAAGGCAGGACTCTGAACTGATAATGCTGTCCCAAAGCCACGAACCTTAGGTATTTGTGATGCTTTGGGTGAATAGAATATGCTGGTAAGCATCCTGCATGTCCAGAGGCTAACCAGTCATGTTGATGAAGCAAAGGTAACAGGGTTCCTAGTGATATCATTTTGAATTTCTCTTTGGGAAGGAATTTGTTTAATTTTCTGAGGTCCAAAATAGAGCATGCCCGGTTTTCTTTGGAACCAGAAAGAATGGGAGTAGAACCCTGTGTTCCATTGATCCAGCAGAACTACTTCCACTGCCCTGTTGTTCAGAAGGCCTTGTATCTCGGAGGCGAGAAGTTCTGACTGAGACACAGCTTGGGCTGTCGTCTGGGGGACGATCCGGAGGGGTATCCAAAAGACTGAAGGAATACCCTCACGGATTATCCACAGGACCCATTTGTCCGAGGTTATGGACTTCTATCGATTGTAGAAGTGAGTCAGATGACCTCCACTGCTGAGGAAGAGAGTCCCCTCGGGCAGCTGAGGTGGGACTTGGGCCAACAACTCAGAAGGCGGCACTAGCGCTTTGGGTCCTGTGCACTCTGCTGCATTTTCTTTTGAGGCTGGGGGCTTGGTTTTATTAAAACCTCCCTGCCTTTGCCTCTAAAAGGACTGACAGTTATGAAATTGGCGTTTATTAACACCCGTTGAGAGGGGACAGGAGGAGGTCGAGCCAGTTTAATGGCTGACATAGTCTTTGTGTAGCCTGAAACCCTGAAGTGCAGCCAAGAATGACGGCGGGTACAATGCCTGCCGCCACTTGGGAGGCAGTATCGAAGGTGTGTCCAGAGCTGCATTAACTGCCTGTTGTTGGACTCGATACCCCTGGTTATGGTTTGAAGAAGCTCTGAATTAGTGTCCGACTCCAGTAGAGCTTCAACCATATGTTTGAGCGAATGCCAAAGGATATACTCATATTGAGAGAAATAGCCTTGGTAGCTGGCAATATGCATACCTAGGGTGGAAGCAGCAAAGACTCTCTTACCTAAAGTGTCTATCTTACAAGATTCTTTGTTAATAGGTTGAGCTGTAGTAGTCTGAGGAAGGACGACCTTATCATTCTCTGCCAAGACTACAATAGGATCTGCAAAGGCTTGGGATGCCAAAATGGGTCGATCCTTGGGAGCAGCATATTTCCTATCTATGGACTTAGCCACCGAAGGAATGAGAACAGGATTATTCCATACCATTTGAGACAACGTCTCAAAGGAGGGCTGTACCGGAGGAGTCAAATCCATAGGGATCTCCGGAACATGGAGGTATTGGAGTCTTAACAGTTTCCCAGGATTGATATCTGTAGTTTGGAGAGAAAGAGTGGAATTCAAGTTTTTCAGCAGACACTTAAATGACAGGTCCTCAACCACAGGCTCTGCAGCAGGAATAGATCCTGCTCCTTCCACATCATCACCCAGCCAAAGGTCTGGGTCAGGCTCAATGTCATCTCCTGACAGCCCAGGAGGGATTGTATGAACAAGGAAGGAGTGAAAATCAAAGGAAATGAGGAAGGAAAAGGATTCAAAGAACTGGAGCCCTGAAGACTGGATGGCACCTAACAGGTCTCGGCTGAAGAAGACACGGTGCCCGGCCGCACGGCACCTAACGAGGAGCAAGCGGGCAGGCAAGGCGCACTGACCTAAAACTCAACGGCTCTGACAGGCGCGCCAGGGCGCTGAAGACAGCGTCGAGGTGCAATCGACGCAGAGGCGTCGAACATCCCAAGAACCCGAAAACAGGATCTGAGGAGAAAGAAGGATGACTACCAGGAGATAGAGCATCCAGTGATAGGCCCCCTATGCACGACCCATGCGAGGAGGAGGTGAAAATGGAGTACATTACCCTACCGTAATTCTTGATCTTTCGGACGAGTCTCCACCACTCATTCACGTTACTGGGATCTGCGCCGGAGGCACTAGGATCCATCAGGAGCAAACTTTTTGCTGGAGGATCGGTGCCAGAGATGGCGCCACGAGCTCCAGCTCACGCGGCAATGACTATCTCGACGTCGACCCTCCAACCGCCTCAGTACCTTTTTTACCAAGGAAATGCAGCGTAACTAACCTAGAAGGGTAGCCTAACCTAAAAACCGGACATAAGATAGTCCGGGTGACCCATATAAGAAGGGTCAACAAAGAAGTCTTCACAGCCTAAAGATTTGAGGGAGTGAAGACCAACAACAGAAGGTAATGAGCTTGGGGGACGGGGGTGGGCGTGTGAATGAGTGGTGGAGACTCGTCCAAGAAGATCAAGAATTACGGTAGGTACATAATTTTCATATCTTCCTGGACATAAGTCTCCACCACCCATTCCCACTATTGGGAGAGTACCAAGCTAATAATCCCGAGGCGGCAGGAGAGACCAAGAGCTCACGTTTCTAGAACAGAAGTCCATTAAGGATGGCTCTGCCAAAGGAAGAATGTCGTCTGGCATGGACATCCAGTGCATAATGTTTAACGAAAGTATGCACTGAGCTCCAGGTGGTCGCACTGCAGATGTCTGCAATGGGCACGTTGTGAATTTCTGCTAGGGATGCCGTGACCGCTCTAGTAGAGTGAGCGTAAACCCTACCCTCCAACTTAACCTGCGCCATGGAATAGCAGTGTCGAAGGCATGCCACTAACCATGCTGAGATACATCTGATAGCGATAGGTTGACCCAGCCGGGTCTCGCTGAAGGAGACAAACAGTTGCTGGGCTTTGCGAAAATCCTTGGTTCTATCTAGATAGAAACGCAAAGCTCTCTTAAGATCCAAAGAATGACGATATCGTTCTCCTTCATTTTGGAAGTCCGCAAAGTAAGAGGGAAGGACTAGAGATTGGTTTAGATGAAAGTCTGACACAACCTTAGGAAGAAATTTTGGATGGGTCCGAAGGACTACTTTGTCCTTATGGAACACAGTGTACGGAGGATCTGTGACCAGGGCATGTATCTCAGAGACCCTGCGAGCTGAGGTAATGGCCACTAGGAAGGCAGTCTTCCAGGTGAGAAATTTTAGCTCACAGGTGGCCAGAGATCGAAAGGTTTCCGAGTGAGCATGTCTAGCACAAGACTGATGTCCCAGGCTGCAACTGGACGTCTTGTAAGAGGTCTGGTATGCAGAATTCCTTTAAGAAATCTCTTAACCAAAGGTAATTGAGCTAGCGTTAAGGAAAAAAACTGAGACGCTGAAATGGCACTAAGGTGAACTTTGACTGTAGAGTACTGCAGACCTGAATTTGAGAGGTCCAAGAGGTACTCAGAACCTTATCTGGTGGACAGTAAAGGGATTCAACGAGGACTTTGCACACCAGAGAGACAGCTTCCACTTAGCTGTTTTCTGGGTGGCTGGCTTCCGAGCAGCCAAAGAATATCTGAAACCCTAGAGACATTGAACAGTTTACTTCTACTTCTTCAGGAGCCAAGCGTGAAGGTGAAGTGATCTCAGGTTGGGATGAACCACAGGCCCCTGAGTCAAAAGGTTCATCTGCAGGGAAGAGGTCTCGGAGGGACTGCCAACATACTGTTGAGAAGTGGAAACCACAGCTGTCGAGGCCAGAAGGGAGCAATGAGAATCATTTTGTCCCCTGGGATTCGAGACTGAGAGCACCCTCTGAATTAGAGGAAGAGGTGGAAAGGCGTAAAAAGCGTTTTGTCACTGCAGCCTGAGCATCCTGACAGAAAATGCCAGGCCTGGTTTCTGGAGCAGAAGAGAGGCAGTTTTGCGTTGGTGGGGATGCAAAAGGTCCAGGTCTGGAGTTCCCACTCTTGAATAGTGACTGAACTATGGTTGAGTCGAGACCACTCGTGAGGATCTGTCTCTGTTCTGCTGAGACAGTCTGCCAGCTCGATTTGTATTCCCGGTAGGTAGACCGCTGAATTAGAGCTTTGTGCTCAAGCACCATTCCCATACCCTCATTGCTTCCCTGCACAAGGGGTAAGAATAAACACCGCCCTGCTTGTTGATGTAATACATCACCGCTTTGTTGTCCGTTTGAAGGAGAATGTTCTTGTGAAAGACTGTCCTTCAACGCTTGACCGCATAAAGGGCGGCTCTCATTTCTAGGGCGTTTATGTGAAGCTGGGACTCTAATGAGTCCACACACCTTGAGTGTGGAGAGCCTGACAGTGAGCTCCCACCCCATTAGGGATGCGTCCGTGGTAATGGAGATTTGATGGTCCAGCAGGACAAAGGGATATCCTTCCAGGAGATTGCTCTCTTGAGACCACCAGGTGAGTGACCTCTTTAAAGGTTCTGTCACCTTGATGAGATAGGACTGCGGGTGAGTGGTTGGGGACCACTGAGTACTGAGCACCCACTGAGTGGTTCTCATGTGCAGACATGCTAGGCGTACAGTGAACACTGAGGATGCCATGAGGCCTAGCATCCGTTGCATCGAGAGAGCTGTAACTGAGCTGTTCTCCCCGAAGTGACAGGCCATTTGAAGGATATTGTTCCTTCTGTCTTCTGGAAGAAAAGCCTTCGCACAGGAGGTGTCCAGAAGAGTCCCTATAAAAAGGAGCCTCTGGGAGGGCTGCAGTTGCGATTTCTTGAGGTTCAGCAGAACTCCCATGGACGTAAGGAGGCGAGAGGCCGTCTCTACGGCGTCCAGAGTCCCTTGCCTGGAAGGACTTGCTAGAAGCCAATCATCCAGATAAGGGAACACCTGTATCCCGACCTTTCTGAGGTGCACCGCGAGAACTGCACAACACTTTGTAAAAACCCGCGGCACCGAGGATAGCCCAAAGGGCAGGACTCTGAACTGATAATGTTGCCCCAGAGCCACAATCCTCAGGAATTTGTGATGCCTCAGGTGAATGGGAATGTGCTGGTAAGCATCCTGCATATGCAGGAAGGCTAGCCAGTCGTGTTGATGAAGCAAAGGCAACAGGGTTCCTAGCGAAATCATTTTGAATTTCTCCCTGGGGAGAAATTTGTTTAGCTTTCTGAGATCTAGAATGGGGCACATTCCCCCGGACTTCTTTGGAACCAGAAAGTAATGGGAGTAGAACCCCGTGTTCCGTTGATGCAGCGGCACCACTTCTACTGCCCTGTTGTTTAGAAGGCCCTGAATCTCGGCGGCGAGAAGGTCTGACTGAAGGATCGACAGCCTGGGCTGCAGTTTGGGAGGACGATCCAGAGGGGTCTCCACAAGACTGAGTGAATACCCCTCGCGAATTATCCGGAGGACCCATTTGTCTGAGGTTATGGACTTCCACTGGTTGTAGAAGTACATCAGACGACCTCCACCGGAGAGGAAAAGTCCACCTCGGGCAGCGGAGATGGGACTTGGGCCAGCAATTCATAAGGTAGCTGGGCGCTTTGGGCCTAAGCTGCCTGATGCCTTCTTCTGAGATTGGGCAGGTTGGTTTTATGGAAACCTCCTCTGCCTCGAAGGACCGACGATTATGAAACGGACGTTTATTGGCATGCCTCGAAGGGGCAGGAGGGTTGAGCCAACTTATGGCTGACCTAGTCTTTTTGAGTAGCTTCTAGAGCTTGTTCTACCTGAGGACCAAAAACGATATGCATCATCAAAGGGTAACGCCATTACCTGCTGCTATGCGTCATTCGTGAAGCCCGAAGTATGCAGCCAGGAATGACGGTGGGTGCAAATACCAGCAGCCGCTGAACGAGAAGCAGTGTCGAAAGCATCCATGGCTGCTTTAACCTGCTGGTTGTTAGATTCGATACCCCTGGTAGTGGTCTGAAGAAGCTCTGGCTTTGCATCCGACTACGGAAGAGCTTCCACCATCTGCTTGATAGAGTGCCACAGGATATACTCATACTGGGAGAAATAACTTTGGTAACTGGCAATACGCATACTTAGGGTAAAAGCAGCAAAGACTCTCTTACCTAAGGTGTCTATCTTGCGAGATTCTTTAATAGGTCGAGCTGTAGTAGTTTGAGGAAGAACAACTTATGTGTTCTCTGCCAGAACTACAATAGGATCCGCAAAGACTTGAGATGCCAAAATGGGCGATCCTTGTGGGCTGAATATTTCCTATCTATGGATTTAGCCACCGAAGGGGTGAGAGCAGGATTATTCCATACCATTTGAGACAGCGTCTCGAAGGAAGAGCTGAACCGGAGGAGTCAAATCCGTAGGATCTCCGAGCATGAAGGTATTGGGTCTTAATTTCCCAGGATCGATGTCTGTAGTCTGGAGAGAGAGAGTGGAACTCGTATTTTTCAGCAGAGACTTGAATGACATGTCCTCGACCACAGGCTCTGTAGCAGTAATAGATCCTGCTTCGTCCACCTCATCACCCAACCGAAGGTCTGGGTCAGGCTCAATGTCATCTCCTGACAGTCCAGGAGGACTGTATGGACAGGAAAGGAATGAAAATCAGAAGAGAGGAAGAAGAAGCGAGAAAAGGAGGAGTCCTGAAAAGCAGAGGGGCAGGCCCCGGCACGAGGCTGTATACCGAGAACGGCCAGAGGGACCATACGACTTAAAGCTATACTGAGGACCATGCGGTGCAAAACAGCACCGAAGCTGGATGGCGCCAGAAGCCGCACAACACCAGCGCACCACCAGCGCCGAGGATGGCACCGTAGCCGCGACAGCCAGGCACAGGAAACACCCCGGACTCGAAAAACAGATTCTGAAGGAAGAAGAGCAGGAGATAAGGGCATCGATCGACCCCTCTTGCCCGTAGCCATGTGAGGAACACCTAAGTCTGGTCGAGCGGCACGAGAAGGTGCCCTGCGACCAGGAAAATCAACCTCCTACCGGTCTCCTAATGAGCCCGAAGCGCACGAGAGACCGAGCCAAGTAGCTGGACCAACCTCCGAGCCCACTGCTCCATAAGAGCGGCCCACTGATGAAACTGCTCATCTGAAGACCTACCTGTGGGCGGGGTAGGGCTCTGATGTCGAAGCCGTTGGCTACCAGAATCGGAGGTTGGCGACTCTGAAGGAGGAGACCGGCAACTAGCCCCGATAACCGAACGTCTGCGCGCAGACATATCAGAGGGCGACCCCAAGTGATGCCTTCTTTTTTAGGCCTATGGGCCGAAGAAGAGCTCGAGGCGCGAATGTGCGAATGCGACCGTTTATTTTTATGCTTCGGGACTGCCCATCCCCGGGCATTAGACTGACCGTTGTCAGACCCCCTCCGGAGAAGGCGGTGGACGGACCAACCCGACTGACTGAACAGCTTCGATGCGAAGTCTCCCTATCACCTGACCTGCTCATGGTCGACTCCATCAAAGTAGGCTGAGACTTCTTTATTTTAAAAATAAAGTAAACTAAGCGATACTTTATCGAGATAATACTACAAAATAACAAAACTGAAAACAATGCTGCTAGTTTGAAGTTTGACTCCCGGCGGGTGAGCAACGTCACTGAAGTACACTCGACGGAGGGAAAAAAGGAACTGAGGCGGTTGGAGGGTCGACGCCGAGATAGTCATTGCCGCGCAAGCTGGGGCTCGCGGCGCTGTTCCTCGCGGCTCCATCTCTGGGCGCCCGACCCTCCAGCAAAAGTTTGCTCCCGATGGGTCCTAGTGCCTCTGGTGCAGATCCCAATAGTGTGAATGAGTGGAGGAGACTTATGTCCAGGAAGATCATCTAAGCGTGGAGTCGACGGCACTGCGTGACTAGGGAGGCCCAACCGCCCTTCCTGATCTCCCAAAAAGCCTGAAGGCCCCTGAGTGACTGGGCCAGGTAGCTGGACCAACCTCCGAGCCCACTGCTCCATAAGAGCAGCCCACTGATGAAACTGCTCATCTGAAGACCTACCAGAGGACGGGGTAAGGCTATGATGTCAAAGACGTCGGCTACCAGAAACAGGCGACTCCGAAGGAGGAGACCGGCAACTAGCCCCAATAACTAACCGTCTGGCGCCGAGACATATCAGAAGGCGACCTCGATGATGCCTTCCTCTTTTTGACCTGTGGGCGAAGAAGAGCTCGAGGCCGAATGGTGTCGAGAATGCGACCGTTTACTTTTATGCTTTCGAGGGAACCGCCCACCCCCTCAGGCATTGGACTGTTCGTTGTCAGACCTCCCCCTCCGGAGAAGGCGGCGGACCGGACCCAGCCCGGTTGACTGAACAGCTTTCATACAAAGTCTCTCGTCACCTGACCCGCTCATGGTTGACTCCATCAATGTAGGCAGAGACTTCTTCGTTAAATAAGAATAAATAAACTAAGCGATACTTTATTGAAGATATTACTACAAAACAATAAAACTGAAAATCTATGCTGCTAGTTTGAAGTTTGACTCCCGGTGGGCGAGCGACATAGTCACTGAAGTGCACTCAACAGCGGGGAAAAAAAATCACTGAGGCGGTTGGAGGGTCGACGCCGAGATAGTCATTGCTGCATGAGCTGGGGCTCGCAGTGCCGCCTCGAGACTCCATCTGGCGCCGACCCTCCAGCAAAAAAGTTTGCTCCTGCTGGGTCCTAGTGCTCTGGCGCAGATCCCGGCAGTGTGAATGAGTGGTGGAGACTTTATGTCCAGGAAGATCTACTGTTACAGGTTAGTAACCTGTTCTTCTAGGGCGTGGATAAGTTGTTCATCCATTCTCTGGCAGACTCAAGGAGGAGGGAGGCAAGGTGCACACCCCTATTTAGGAAACAGAGATTGGAGAACCAGCGTCCGGTAAGCAGAAATGGCTGCCAGGTGCACCCTAAGGGTCGATGACCGTAGACCCCCTTTGGAGAGAGACCAAAGCTATCTAAAATGTTAGCCACAAAGCAGGATAAGGGGTCCAGACTCTTACCCTGACACCAAATGGAAAACCTTTTCCATTTGAAGGCATAACATTTCCTGGTCGATTCCTTACGAGATGCCTCCACCACAATGGAGACAACCTCTGAAAGACCAAAGCCTGCAACTCTAGCGCTCAGATACCAGGCTGTGAGGTGCAGGGATTGAAGGTCCAGATGGAATACATTCCCCTGGTTCAGAGATATCAGGTCCAGGCATGTACAAAGCTGCTCCAGGGGCCTGCAGCTGAGGCTGAGGAGATCTGGGTACCAGAACTGGTGCAGCCAATCTGGGGCTACCAGAATCACCCTCACCTTGTCCCTCCTCACCATGAGTAATACCTTGTGGATCGAGGGAAGGCGTAGAGGAGGCCTGGGGTCCATGGCCTCGAGAAGGCATCCCCCTGCAGTGAGCCCTGCTGAGGGGGGCAGGCATGGTACAGTCTCAGCTAGGTGTTCTCCGTGGAAGCAAACAGGTCCACCAACAGTTTGCCCCAATGGGAGAACAGATTGTAAGCTACCTCTGGATGGAGAGACCACTCGTGGGATGTCTGGCCTATGCAGCTGAGAGAATCCGCCAGTTGGTTCGAGACTCCTGCCACATGGATGGCAAGATCATCCGCCTCCAACCGGCTGTTGATGGTCCAGATTGGAAGCGCCTCCTTGCACAGCAGACGGGAGTGCGTGCCGCCCTGTTTGTTGAGGTAGTACATGGTCGTGTCTGTCTGGACTTGAACCACTTGACGCCGGAGCTCAGGAGCGAAAGCTGACAGGGCCAGTCTGACTGCTCTGAGCTCCACCAGGTTGATGTGGCATCGGGACTCTTCAGGGGTCCAGAACCTGTGGTACCTGTTGTCCTCCATGTGGGCTCCACAGCCCATGAGAGAGGCGTCGGTCGTCAGGATGACTGTCGGCGCGGGGTGGACAAATGGGATCCCTTCCTGCAATTGGTCTGGGACGGTCCACCATTGGAGAGCATCCCACATCTTCTGTGTTACAGTGAATCTCGACTGTGGTCGAAGTGACCATATCGCTGAGTCTACTGGGCGGCCAGCTCCCATTGAAGGGGGCACATGTGCCACCTGGCCCAACAGACCACCGAGGTGCACGCCGCCATGCAGCCCAGAAGGCGCAAAAAGTCCCGGGCAGGGTGCAAGTGCCCAACCAGAAATGACTGGGCAAAGGAGGAGAGAGACACAGAAATTATGTACCTACCGTAATTATGATCTTTCTGTGTGCCTTCACTCATCACAGATGGGTACTGGCGGAGGTCAGGACCCCTTGAAACCTTTTTTTTTTTAAGGATGGCGGAGCCAACGCAGCCTCAGCACTGCCGAGGGGTCGGAATGGACACTGGGTTTCGAGGATTAGCCAGTTAGTTAGGTTGACTCCGCCTGCCTACCAGTTCTGAGTTGCCGGAGAAGTAAGAGAAAGGGATGGAGGGTGGGACAAGAGAGTCCAAGGGACAGAAAAAGGAAAGGAAAAACCGAACCAAAATGAGAAATAATGACTGAGAGGACAGCATAGAAGAGATGAGACTAAGGGGATTGGGTAGGGGCCCCAATCTCTGGAAGCGGAAGAAAGGAAGGGAGAAAATTTAGGAGAGAGTGAGAGGTAACAAGGATCCGGGACCCTTGTCCGTCACCAGACTGTATAGGAACTGCAAGGAGTAGCAAAGCTCATTTGCCAGAATTCAAGGCACAGAATAACCGGCAAAACCCCAAAAGCAGAGTCTGCTATTCTGGAGAAGGACAGGGTACAGGGACTCGGTACTCTCTCTGTAAAGATATTTGGTGAAAAAAAAGGGGTTTCCTTTTTTTTTTTTTTTTTTTTTTTTTTTAAATCAGATGGATAACAGAAGGAGGGCAACCACCAGTTCTCACCCCATAGGGGTGAAGATAAGTAGTAGAGAAAAAGTGCCACTCGAACTGTACCCCTTGGGGAAGAAAACTACCCCCCTGTGTGTCCCAACTTTACCCCTCTCAAAAAGAGGGGTAGGCACAGAGGGAGGAGGATCCAGAGACTGGAGCCCCAGGTGGATGGCCTGGCGGGATTGTGATGAATGGTGAAGATACACAGAAAGATCATAATTACGGTGATCGTAATTTCTATATCTTATCTGTGTCAATCTTCACCATTCATCTGAATAATGATACCAAGCCCCCAAAGGGGTTGATTAGTCACCCTAAGGGACAGTGTCCCTTGTCCTCAGTGGGTGACACACTAAGGGGAACTTCTGGGCCTGAGGAGGCCGAGTGGGAAGGCGGGCGTGGTCCCCAGAGGGGAAAAATTTGCCCGACAAATGTTGTCTTGCCCTACGGGGAAAGAGATGGGTTCCCTGGTGAGCGGAACCGTCACACCACGCCGGGCCAAGGGTGACAACTGGAAAAGCGAAGCAGCCGCCGATCTCCTGATGCAGATCGCTGTCCCTACTACCCTGGTAGCCCCACACGACAAGATGCCCTGCTTGGTGCCTGCTAGCTCCAGGCCACGGGCAGAGAGTGCGATGGCTTGCCTGGTTTGCTCTGAGTCAGGCAAAGCAGCTAGGATCTGACCCAGCGCTGACCACAAGAACCTGTTGTAGGCTGCATAGTGGGCCTGATGAGCGGAGATGGAGAGAAGCAACCGTGCCGAGCAGAAAGTCCTCCTCCCCCAGAAATCAAAACTCGAAGAGTCCTGATCTGGGGGCCGGTCCCGGTGGAGGGCGCGAAGCCCGTCAGGAGGGTCCAGGTGCGTCAATCCGGACTGTGGATAAGGCATAGAACCTGGAGACTCTGGGGGAGCGCAATACCTCTGGCTGAGGCCACTAGGGCAGGAACTCCGAGAAGGGCCTCTGCCAGAAGCATGGGCGCCTCCCAAAGGGAGCAGGCCAGGCGGCACCACAAGGTGGCGGTACCGAAATCGCCTGAAAGGCATGCGCACATGCTCAGGATTGCTCACGGACGGGGAGAGGTGAAGGTCCTCCAGCATCCTCAGAGCAGACGTGATGACTCGGAGATATCAGCGGCAGGAGAGATTGGACCAGACGGTTCCTCTCCCCTGAGAGGGGATGAGGAGCTGGAGGTCACCATGCGTTCTGAGTGGCTGCTCGGGAGGTTGAAAACCTGGCTGTCCATGGCCTAACGTGGGCAGGGAACCAAGCAGCCACCGCTCTGAACTGCTCCAAGGTGAGGAGGACGCAGGACCAAGAATACCTGGGAGCTGGAAAGGCGGCAGAGGAGGGCAGGCAGAGAGAGGAAGTCGGCTGACCTCTGCCAGGGCTGGGAGGCGGACCATGGACCCCGCGGGTGTCCTGGAAGACTCCATGGCCGACAGCTGTACAACCACGCTGGTACTGCCTAGGCTGCGCCCAGAAGAATCCCCCAAGTGAGGCGACCTGGGCCATATAGATCCAGAAGGACGGTCCCCTGCTTCCAAAGAATGGGACCCCCTCAAGGAACCAGAAGGGGAAGGGTGGAAGTCCGCACTTCGGCTTCATCCAGGGCCCGGGTGGGTCCCAGAGAAAGGCCGACGAGCCGACCCCACACCCCTTGGAGTCCGAGAGAGTCCTAGTCCTCGAAAGGGTCAGCCTAGGAAGCTGGCAACTCTGGGCTGCCCCCGGAGGGAGACCCAGCAGCACCTCCTCCCATGGGCTTCCGATAGGCCCCAAAGTTGGGAGACACACCACGAGAGGTACCACCGCAGAGGTCAAGAACTCCCCAAGGCCAGGTTGCATGGCAATGGTGGCGTACCACAGCCTGCTGGTCAGTACGCTGACCCTCAACCTCGAGGAGACCGGCGCACCTCAGTAGGGCGAGACCGTCGTGGAGACCACGGCTCGTCCTCCTCTGCAGACAACCGAAGGTGTGACTGCCGTTCAAACTCAGGCCCAACTCTGACGAGGTAGAGTCAGAGGCCTAAATAAGCGGGTAGGAGGGTGAGGAAGGCGACTGCCAAAGGCCCATAAGTCAAAGCAGTGGCCAGAGCGCACTGCACCTCCACAGCCCAGCGGGCGCTGGCAGAAGGCAGCAGGGCAGCACGGGCCAGAGTCAGAACTAGGGCCAGCTGCGGCACCGTCAAGTCCACCGGCACCAGGGCAGGTACCAGGAACAGAGGCAGGCGCCGATAGAAGCCCAGCAACAGTCTTGGCGCCCGACGTAAGCCCCTCGGCGCGCGGCCAGCACCGAGAACGCAGGCGTCAATGACTCCGGTGGACTCTGCGAACCACGGCACACTCGAACCCGGCTGGGAGCAACTAGCAGGCGCGGGGCGGCTGGACCGGCTCCGAGAAGGCCCCCAGCACCGTGCTCAGCCTCGGTGCCGAGGCGGGACATGGCCCGAGGCGGCAGTTCAGGGTCCGCAGGCGCGCGGGCAGGGTCGGCACATGACGGTGCCGACAAGACCCCGACTTTTCTGAGCGGCGCCAAAGGCGATGGCACAAGCGGCAGGCGTCGACCAGGCCTTCCAGACCGATGGGAGCAACACCAGGAGGCTTTCACCCGGAAAGGTGATTCTATATAGCGCCTCCCTCGCTCCCGGGAGGCAGGCAGAGCAGGCCTCCTGCGCCGTGGAGATGAGACTCGGCCAAGGCTAGGCTACAAGAGGCCGAGCCTTGGCCGAGGCCTCCCTCGGTCCATATGGAACCGGGAGGACCCAGAGAAGGTCGAGGCGGCCTGGCCGATGAGTGCGAATCCTAGCCCTGAAAGTCGTGAGCTAGCCCTACACTCTAAATGCACGCTGTTAGGGGCGCGGTCCATGGAGAAGCAAGCGCTCGCAAATCCACGTCGTGAAGTGGGCCAAGACACGAGAGACACCGGTCATGCTGGTCGGTAACGGAGTACTTGAGGCCGCACGGGCACCGACGCATGGGGGGCCACCCCGCCTTAGACGACTTCTTGCCCTCCGACCGCGACATGACCTACGGAAAAAAACACCAAAAACAGACTCGACGTCGCTTATACTGTAAAATAAATGGAAAGATCTTACCAGCGACGTCGAGTAGGGCAGACTAGAACCAGCAGGAACCGACGGACTGTCGACGACAAAAGGCTAAGGCCTAAAAGTTTGAAAATCTCTTCAGCTGGCTTCCCACGAGGCGACCTCGATGGCGGAGGCAGAAGAACTGGTAGGCAGGCGGTAGAGCTGACCCGCGGCTAATCCTCGGCGCCACGTAGTACGTCGGCCTCGGCGGCGCCAGGCTGCGTCGGCTCCGCCTATCCTTTAAAAAAAAAGCTCCCTTGAGGTCTGACCTCCGCCAGTACCCATCTGTGATGAATGGTGAAGACTGACACAGATAAGATCCGAGATATTGATTCAGGTCGAGGAGATCTAGGATAGGTGCCAACCCCCATCTGCTTAGGCACCAGGAAGTACCTGGACACGAAGCCTGGGTCTGTGGGAGGATCCGGCACTGGAGCTATCTCCTCCTTGCAGAGAGCTGAGCAATGTCATCCTGAAGGGCCAAATGAGTGCAAGCTGAGATCCTTTCCTCCCGAGAGGTGCGGGCTCAGCTCAAATTCTAGAGGCAGTCCCTGGCGACCACTTCCAGAATCCACCTGTCAGTGATACGGACCAGGCGGAAGAAAGTGGCGGGCACGCCCCCACAGGAGGGCCCAGAGGCTGGCGTGGCAGGTGTAGGGGTGGCAACTCCTGACCCGTTACTGAGCGAACTTAGAGAGGAGGAGGCTCCTGGACCGGCACCTCGGCCTCCTTTACAGGGGCTGTTGAGGACCCTGCTTGGGCCTGGGGCGCAAAGCTTGAGCCTGCTGCTGCTGACCTCCTTGATAGGAGGGCTCTCTAACCGCAGGAGTACAGTGCCGAAAGGGCTTCTTCTTGCGCTTCTACTGGTTCTTGCCCGAAGAACCCTTTGCAGAGGTAGCATCCAAGGTGGCACTGGACTGCTCTATACGCTGGAGGTGAACTGCCACTCTCGGACTGAAGAGGTCGGTGCCAAGGAAGGGCATGTCAGCTAACTTGTGCTGAGTATCCACCGGGAAGGAGGATAACCTCAGCCAGGCCCTGCTGTGAGTGGCCACTGCGGCTGCTAAGGAGCAGGCACAGGAATCTCCAATATCCAGGGCCATCTGGAGCTGCTGTTTGGCAACAGCACGGCCCTGGTCACGGACCTGCTTAACTGTGGTCTGCATGTCCGCTGGGAAATGAGGGAGGACTTTATTTAGTGACCCCAGAAGGGCATGAGAGAAGTGTGCCATGATCACAGCCGAACTGGCCTGACGAAGGCTCAAGGAGGAGGCCGCATAAACCTTCCAGGCAGAATGGTCCACATACTTGGACTCCTTGTCCGGAGGGCGGTCAGTGTCAGCTGAGCTACCTGTGCGTCTAAACACAGAAGCAGTCACAAGGCTCTCGGCCGAGGGATGCTCTGTGAAACCCACTAGGGACCCCATGGGTACTGTATACTTGCTGGCCATGCGGGCAGACTGAGCTGGGCAAGAGGCAGGGCACTGCCATAGCTCAAGGGCCGAGCCAACAATGGCTCGGCCACTGGAAGGTCTCCGTCAGGTATCCCTCTTGAGGATATCTGTAGGTGGGTACTCCGCCTTCTTTGAGTTGGGCTCCAAGGGCATTCCGGTCCATTCTGAAATAAGCGGAGGATGCCCCTGAAAGGAGGAAGGACCTTCCTCCAAGCCTGCCACTAATGACTCGTCATCCCCGGATGCGAGTGATCAGACAATGGCATCAGAATTTCGAAGAATGCGAGATATAAGGTCTCCACCTATGTCTCCCTCGTTACGCCGAGGGTAATCGGGGACCACTGTAGTGGACAGACGACGGGGAAGGCTGGTGTCTGTCCTATCCTCTTTCAAGGGAGACCCTCCATGAGGCTGCTTAGGCGGTGGTGCCACCAAAATCAGTGGGGAGGCCGAAACAGGCTGGGCTGGAATGCATACCGGCCTTACGGGTGGAGGAACCGGATTCTTCGGTTCTGGAGGGGTCGGTGTCGGCCTAAGAGGCTGAGGCCAAGTAATGGCCGGTGGTGCCAGCTTCTGACCGGTCAGAATCAGCTGTTGCCACATGAGATCCTCACAACGTCGACGGAGTTTCCGTCGAAGTCTCCCCTCATCCGAGGAGGATGAGGATCGGTGGCACCGCCTCTTTCTACAGTGCTTGTGACCTTTCTTCGTTTTTTTGACTGAAGGGGTCCTGGTCCTCGATCGAGACCGACGGGGTCGGCTGGTTCGATCGGGAGAAGCTGGAGTCACTGAGAACCGAGGTTCCGGCACCTTTCCCTCGATCGGGATACCCAAGGGCTGGGTCTCCTCGTCGGGGAAGGAAAGGATAGGTGTCCTTTCCAAGGAGTTGTCGACAACGGTTCAATCAGGTCGAGAGAAATCTCGGGCGGTTCAGCCGTGTCCTCGGCCTCAGTGCCTTGGCCTGACGGAAAGTCCGAGAAGCCGGAGGCCAAGGAAGCGATCTCGACCGAAGTTGAGACCGCAAGATCCTGGGAATTAGACCTTTCTCGGTCCCAGGAACATCTTCTTCAGGCAGAAGATGATTTAGGGTCCTTGTCCCTTTTCTTAGGGTGGGAGGAGTGCGAGCCCGAGGGCACCTCACCCCTGGTGGGGAGAGACAGGCACAGCTCCCGAAAGAACCCGGTGAAGATGGAAAGTACAGTTACTTAAGAACTTACTGTAACAGTAGATCTTCGATAACAGCCCTTGCAGCAGGTTACACCATTAGGACTGAAGCAGGCAGGCACCAGGACCCCACAGAAATTTTCTAGCTAGCAGTATTCAACGGCGACCGCCCCCGATACATAGATACATAGACACTGTCGGCAGATAAGGACCTGTGGCCCACCCAGTCTGCCCATTTGAGCTTGTAAGTTCAGTTTATGTTTTCCTAGAAGTCAGTGGCCCCTACTCCTGACCTTCAGAATTCCTTTATGTCTATCTCATGCATTCTTAAATCCCATGATTATTTCAGCTCCCACCACTTCCTCTGGCAGGGTGTTCCACTTGTCCACCACCCGTTCTGTGAAGAAATTCTTCCTCACGTGTCCTCTGAATCGTCCTCCCTCCAACTTCATCCCATGCCCTCTAGTCCTGGAACATCTTTTTGCTTAAAAATAGTGTATTCCTGCACCCTGTTCCTCCCTGTAAGATACTTGTATGTCTCTATCATATCCTCTCTCCTCCTCTCCTCCAGGAGTACATAGTCAGTTCCTTCAACCTGTCCTCCATATGACTTGTGATGCAATCCATGTACCATCTTTGTTGCCCTCCTCTGAACCTTCTCTACCCTGTATGTGTCCTTACGTAAGTAAGGTCTCCAGAACAACACACTGTACTCCAGGTGAGGCCTCACTAGTGTCTTGTATAGTGGAATTATGACCTCCTTTTCCTGCAAGTGTTGCCCTGCCTGTGCATCCCAGCATCCTATTTCTTTACCTGCTTCCTTGTCACTGTTTCCCTACCTTGGGGTCATCAGGATGATAACCCCAAGATCCCTTTCCTGCTTGGTGCATGCTATATCCTCACTCCTCAACTGATATATTGTGCAGGGATTTTTGCCCTATATGCATTATCTTGCACTTCTTGCATTGAAATTCAACTGCAAACCCCTGACCATTCTTCAAGTTTCTGCAGGTCCCTTCTCATTCTGTCACACCCTCTGGTGTCTCTACTCTGTTACAGAGCTTTCTGTCATCAGCGAACAGTGAAATTCTGCCTTCTGGGTTCTGCGCAATGTCACTGACGAAGATGTTGAATAGGACCCGGTCCCAGCACTGATCATTGTGGTACCCACTGGTCACTCTTCCCTCTGTGTAGTGACAGCCATTTACCACCACCCTCTGTGTCCTCCACACAGCCAGTTACCTACCCACCACACTACTGTCCCCCACACCCATATTCCCCAGTTTGTGTAATAGTCTTCTATGTGGCACAGTGTCAAGGCCTTGCTGAAGTCCAGATGGCCAGGTCCCTGCCCTCCCTGATCCACCTCCTAGTCAACCAGTCAAAAATTCACGAGGATGGTCTGACATGACCTCCCCTGGTGAAACCATGCTGCCTTGGGTCCTGTAGTCCATTGACAACCAGATGTCCACCAGTCTCTCCTTCAGTAGTGCTTCCATGATCTTCCCCACTATCGAGGTGAGGCTGACTGGTCTGTAGTTTCCCGCTTCCCCTTTGTTCCCACTTTTGCATAAGGAGACTACATCTGCTGTCCTCCAGTCTGTGGGTACCTCCCCTGTTTCCAGTGATCGGCTAAACAGGATAGCCAGAGGTTCAGCCACCACCTCTCTTAGTTCTTTAAGGACCCTGGGGTGCCCCATCTGGCCCCATTGCTTAATCAACTCTTACTACTTCCAGTTCCATTGGGACCCTTTCTCGAGTAAAGGGACTTGTGTCCATTTCTGCACCATTCTCACCCTTGTACTCCTTCAGACCCATTACCTCCTCTTCCTCAGTAAAGACTGAGCAGAAATACCTGTTCAATATGTCAGCTTTACTGTTGTCATTCTCCTCGCCCCATCCTCCCCTTCAGTCTGACTACCCTCCCTTTGCCTTTCTTTTTCACTTATGTACCTGTAAAAGTTTTGTCTCCTCTACCACTGATTTTGCAATGTGTTCTTCTGTCTGACCTTTGGCTTCCCTTACTGACCTTCCTGCCTCCCTTTGCTTCTCCTGGTACTTCTCCCTATCCCTTCTGCCTGTGTCTTTTTGTACTTGGATGCAATCTTTCTGGCTTTCATTTTCTTTGCTACCTCTTTTGAAAACCATAATGGTATCCTCTTCCTTTTCCTCTTGCTAACCTGCTAAAGCATAATTCTGTTGCTCTTGTAATCCCTATTTTAAACTACCCACTGTTCCTCAACACCTGATTCTGCCCCATTCCCCTTAATGCCTCTTACAAGTATCTCCCATTTTCCCAAAGTCTGCCCCCTAAAATCCAGGATGTGTGTCTTTGTGTGGTTTGGTTCTGCTCTTTCTGTGATTTCAAACCACAATGACTGAGGGTCACTGTTCCCAGGTGCTCCCCCACTGTTACCCCATCACCACTGTACCTGTTCGTGAGCACAAGGTCCAGTATTGCCTTCTGCCGAGTTGGTTCCATGACCAGTTTTGAGGAAGGCACCCTGAAGGGAGTCCAGGATAAATCTGCTCTAGTTGATGCTGCTGCTGGGATGCTCAGTCACATCTGGAATATTGAAGTCTCAACCAGTACTACCTCACCTTGTCTGCCATCCTTTGGATGGCTAGCATCAACTCTATCTGTTTCTTCCTCCTGGGCTGGTGGTCTGTAGACCACACCTGTGTGAGATGCTGGCCCCATTTTCCTTTCCAACTAACCACAGTATCTCTCCCCCATTTGTTTCTCCTGGATCTCTGTGGCCCTTATGTCATTTTTCACATACAGTGCCTCCTCCTTCCTTTCTGCCCTGTCTCTTCTGAATATGTTGTAGCCAGGTATGGCCATCTCCCAGTCGTGGTTATCACTACACCAGGTTTCAGTGATGGTCACAATGTCCAGGTCTGACTGCACCATGACAGCCTCCAGATCTTCCATCTTGTTGCTAAGGCTCCTGGCATTGGCACACATGGCTTTCCATGATTTGACCTCCCTAGACTGTTTTGCTGTTCTACTCCAGCCCCTTCCTTGGTTGTCCTTTATCCCTGGTTCTCCTTGCTGTCTGCCTTTCTGATGAATTTTGCCCCTTTTCTGTTGATCCACCTCTTGGGTGCTAATCTCCATCTTTTGCGCACTGCTTTGTAGAGATAGCCACTCCTCCGGTTCACTGGTTCCACTGCTGGCTGTGGGGGGGTGAGCAAGTAGGTACCCTCCTTGCTGGCCTGCCACCCCCTTTGCTAGTTAAATGCTTGTCAATGTAGCATTTAAACTTCCATTGAGTGCTTGGATTCCCTCAGCATGGATGCAGGCCGTCGAAGCTTGAACAAACCTCCATCCCTCCAGGTGAGGTCCTAGTCACCAGTAATTCAAACCCTTCCTCACAGCACCAGTTCTTCAACCATGAGTTAAAGTTCCTGGTGCACACCACTATATCTCCTGCCTCTGAAGGTAGTACTTCTGAGAAGTGACAGAAAAAGCTACTGGCTGAGACCCTCCTAATTTCCTAAGCGCTTCCTGAACTTCCTTTGGCTCCCCATTTGCCAGGTCATTAGTACATAGGTGGATAATGACATCCAGCTCACCCTCCCGTCTTGCCTTCCCAGTGATCCCCAGGATCTTACTTCCATCCCTCCATGCCGTGGCACCTGGTAGGCACCTCATTTCCCTCCGATGTTGGTCCCACCCCCAACATCAGGCATAGTATATAAGGGGGCGGTCCCCAGAGATCTGATTCTCCTTGGGAGACTCCCAGCGCTAGATGACATCAAAGTGGAGACTGAGGATCCACCTTCAAATGGCAGTCGAGAGATGCTGAGACACCTGATCCTTGGAAAGGATGTTGAAACTAGAATCTACCTCCAGCGAGGGATGGTGGGAGGAAAGTACCTGCTGCAGGCTGTTCTCGAAGATCTACTGTTATGGTAAGTTCTTACATAACTGTACTATCTTACTTGAAATAGCTCCTGCAACAGGTTCACCGATCAGGACTGATTTCCAAGCAATATTGAAATCAACACCATTGAGAGGAGGAAGGTGAAAACCTTAATGGAACCTGAGCCTAGGACAGAAGTCCTTGAAGGACTGCTAGACCAAAACCTGCTCTTACGCCTCGGTACGATATCCAGGCTGTAATGCCTGATGAAAGTGTGCAGGCTCAAGTAGCTGCAGCACAGATAGCCGAGGAGGACACATTCATGGAGACATAAAGGAGGTGAACACTCCCTTGTGGAATGACCCTTGACAGCGCCCGGTAAGGGTTTATTCAGCTTTTGGTAACAGGCGTGATACACTGAATGAGCCACCTGGACAGCGACTGTTTAGAAACAGACGCTCCCATCATCCTGTGGACAAAGGAGACAAAAAGCTGGACTGATTTTCGGTGATGTTTTGTTCTGGTCAGGTAGTATCGGAGACACCCATGCACATCTAGGGTGTGCAGCAGGGCCTCTCCTCGATTCGAATAGTTGGGAAAGTACACTAGTAAATCGATGTCCTGATTAAGGGTGAGAGCTGAGACCGCCTTAAGCAGAAATTTAGGATTAGTCCGTAGGGATACCCTGTCTTTGTGAAAAACCAAATAAGGCTCTTTGCAGTGAATGGAGATCAGAAATTCTTCTGGCAAAATAGCAGCAACTAAAACAACGTCACCTGAAGTGAAAACATAGCTACTTAATCCATGGCTGGTTCAAGGGGTGGCAGCGTAAGCTGCTTCAGGACAAGGGTAGATCCATGGCGGAATTGGGTCCGTAATCTGAGGTCTAAGGTGGAGAATACTTTCCAGGAAGGCTCGTGCCATGTCCAGCTGAGATATGGTGCGTTGGCCTATAGGATAATGATAGGCTGATATGGCACAGAGGTGTGCTTTGATCGAGGTAGTAGGCCAAGCCTGTCAGAAAAAGAGACAAGAGGTAGTCCAAGAAAGGCTTTTCTGGACAGTCTAGGCGACACCCCGGCAGGCCACTGGCAAAAACTGCGCCATTTTATGGCATAAGTAGCATGAGTGAACGGTTTTCTCGCAGCCACCAGAACGTCAGCTACCTCTTGCGAGACCCTGTGTCACAAAATGGCTATGTCTCTAGAAGCCAAGCGTGCAGGCTCAGCGAACGAAGGTCCAGATGGACCAAGGAGCCCTCCTCCTGAGACAACAAGTGAGAGCTGATCGGCAGAGGCACCGGAGGTTCCCAGGACAGCTCATGTAGCAGAGGTAACCAGATCTGCCTGGGCCAGAGCAGTAGCTGAGTGTCAGTGGCCCTCTCGAAGCTAGAATAACCCTCTGGATCCAACTGGGGGAGGCATAGAGGATCTGCCCATGGGAAGGGACAGCAGCGTCTGCGCCAGAAGCACCAGGCCCTGGATCTAGCGGGCAAAAAATTGGAGGCGGGTTTGAAATTGGATAGGATAAAGAAAGATCTAAGTCTGGTGTACCCATCTAGAGAAACAAATCCTCTACTACCTCCTGGAGTAGTTCCCACTCATGGACTCTGGCCTGAGGAGCGGTTCATGCTGTCTGCAATGACGTTGTCCACAACTGGGACATGAACAGCAATGAGGTTTGCGCCGAGTTGCAAAACCCAATGCCACATCCTCATGGTATCCCTGCAAAGTGGGTAGGAATGGGTGCCTCCTTGTTTGTTGAGGTAATACATCACCGCGGAATTGTCTGTCTAACAGAATGGTACCTGGTGGAATCTCCAACTGGAAGGCCTGCAGGGCATAAAGAACTGCTCTCATTTCTAGGATATTTATGTGGAAATGAGTCTCTTGGGCTGTCCACAGGCCCTCAGACTGGATGCCGTCAAGGTGTGCTCCCCATCCGAGCCCAGGCGTCTGTGGAAGTGTCACTATCGGAGGCAGGCGCAATGAAGGACCCCTGCCGACAGATTCTTGGATCTAGCCACCATTGCCAATCCCCGATTATGGTCTTCGTGATCTGGATTGGAAGCTGCAGATGGTCTTGCTTTTGGTCCCATTGGACTCGTAACATCCAATGGGTGACCCGCATCTGGAGACGAGCAAGCGGGACTGCTGCAATGGCCGCAGCCATGTGTCCGAGCAGGCAAAGGACCAATCTGTCAGGAACAGTCTTCTTCGCCACAATGTCCCTGATGATGGATCTGATATGTTCTGCTCTGTCCTGGGGAAGAAAAGCTTTCCCCTGGACGGTGTCCAGAACTGCACCTAAGAACTGCCGAGTCTGTGACGGAACCAGGTGTGACTTCGTGATTGAACATGATGCCCAGCGTCTCGAACAAGACTGAGTATAATGGATGGCGGACACGAGGCCTCCGAGAGGTGCCATGAGGAAAGCCAGTCATCCAGGTAGGGAACCACGTAGTGGCGTTGTCTCCTCAGGCGCCGCTACAACTGCCATACGCCAGTGAATACCGAGGTGCGATGACAGTCAGAAGGGAGGGCTCGGAACTGTAATGGTGGCCCTGGAACTCGAAGCGCAGAAACTTCCTGAGTGCTTGAGCAATGGGAATATGCAGGTAAGCGTCCTGCATGTCCAAGGACGCTAGAAAGGCGCACTGTTTGAGCATGGGAATCAGACCTGGGAGGGTCACCAGGCGGAATAGTTTGTACAGGACCGACTCGAGGTCCAGTATCGGACTGAGGTCCCCTGTTTTCTTGGGAACCAGAAAGAAGTGAGAATAATACCCTGCACCCCTCTGATTCCGTGGAAAGTACAGTTACGCAAGAACTAACCGTAACACTAGATCTTCGAGAAATGTAAATTACGTACCTACCGTAATTCTTGATCTTCTTGGACGAGTCTCCACCACTCATTCACACTATTGGGATCTGCGCCGGAGGCACCAGGACCATCGGGAGCAAACTTTTGCTGGAGGGTCGACACCAGAGATGGCGCGCGAGCCCTGCGTCGGCAATGACTATCTCGGGCGTCGGCCCTCCAGCAGCCTCAGTACCTTTTTGCCAAGGGTGCAGGCGCAGCTGCGTAAAAAGTAACCTAACATAAGACCGGACGCCAAGATGATCCGGGTGACCCGTGTAAAGGGTCAACAAAGCCCTCACGGCCTAAAGATTTGAGGTGAGAGACCAACACATGAGCTCGGGGATGGAGGTGGGCGTGTGAATGAGTGGTGGAGACTCGTCCAAGAAGATCAAGAATTACGGTAGAGTGCGTAATTTACATATCTTCCTGGACATAAGTCTCCTACTCATTCCACTACTGTGGAGAGTACTGAGCTAATATCCCGAGGAGAGCGGCAGGAAGACCAAGAGCTCACGTTTCTAGGACAGAGTCCATTAAGGATAGTTCTGCCGAGAAGGTGGAATGTAGCCTAGCATGAACATCCAGTGCATAATGTATCAAGAAGTATGCACGAGCTCAGGTGGCGGCATTGCAGATGTCTGCAATCGGCACATTGCAATTTCCGCTAGGATGCGCGACCGCTCTGGTAGAGTGAGCGTAAACCCTACCTTCAATTTAACCTGTGCCATGGAATAGCAATGTCGAAGACATGCCACTAGCCGATGAGATGCATCTGATAGCGACAGAGTTGACCTGCCGGGTCTCGCTGAAGAAACAAACAGCTGTTGAGCACTGCGAAAATCGCCAGGTTCTATCTAGTAGAAAGCATGAGCTCTCTTAACATCAAAGGAATGAAGAGATGCGTTCCCCTTCATTTTGGAAGTCCATAAAAATAGATGGAAGGACCAAGGTTGGTTTAGATGAATTGCGACACAGCCGTAGGAAGAAATTTAGGATGAGTCACGAAGAACTACTTTGTCCTTATGGAACACAGTATCACGGAGAGTCCGTAATCAGGGCATGTATCTCCAAGAGACCCTGCAGAGCTGAGGTAATAGCCACTAGGAAGCCAAATCTTCCAGGTGAAAATTTTAGCTCACAGGTAGCCAGAGGTTCGAAAGGTTTCCAGTGAGCATGTCTAACCTACAGGTTAATGTCCCAGGCTGCAACTGGACATCTTATAGAGGTCTGGTATGCAGAACTCCTCTAAGAAATCTCAACCACTAGGTAACTGAGCCAAGGCGAAGAAGAAACTGGCTCATGATACGCTGAAATGGCACTAAGTGAACTTTGACTGTAGAGTACTGAAGACCCTGAATTTGAGAGGTCAAGGTACTCCAAAACCTTGTCTGGTGGACAGGAAAAGAGTTCAAGAGGACCCATTGCACACCAGAGCGGCAACTTATAGCTTAGCTGTAAGTTTTCCGAGTAGCTGGCCTCAGAGCAGCCAGAAGAATGTCTGAAACTCTTGAGAGACATTGAACGGTTCACTTCTACCTCTTCAGGAGCCGGGTGGCAGATCCCAGGTTGGGATGGACCACGGGACCTGAGTCAACAGGTTCATCTGCAGGGGAGTGGTCTGGGAGGGCTGCCAACATATAGTTGAGTAGAAACCATAGTTATCGGAGGCCAAGAGGAGCAATGAGAATCATCTTGGTCCCCTGGGACTCGAATTTGAAGATACTCTCTGAATTAGAGGAAGGCGGAAAGAGGCGGAAAAAGCGTTTAGTCCTGCAGCCTGGTAGCATCCTGACAGAAAATGCCAGGCCCTGGTTCTGGGCTGCAGAAGAGAGGCAGTTTTGCGTTGAGTGGGGATGCAAAAGGTCCAGGTCTGGAGTTCCCACTCTTGAATAGTGATTGAACTATGGTTGAGTCGAGACCACTCGTGAGGATCTGCCTCTGATTCTGCTGGAGCGGTCCAACAGAGTCGTTTGTACACACCTGGCAGGTAGACCGGCCCAGAATTAGAATTTGTGTTCCAAGCACCATTCCACACCCTCATCAGCTTCACTGCATAAGGGGTAAGTGAGCACCGCCTGCTTATTGATGTAATACATCACAGCTTTGTTGTCCGTTTGAAGGAGTTGTTCTTGGGACAGAGGATGTCCTTCAAAGCCGGACCCGCGCAGGAACGCTCATCTCTAGGACATTTATGTGAAGCTGGGCCTCGAGTTGAGTCACACCTTGACTGTGGAGAGGCGACAATGAGCTCCCATCCGTTAGCGATCGTCTGTGGTGATGGAAGTTGATGATCCAGAGGAGCAAGGAAATCCTTCAGGATTGTCTCTTGAGGCCACCAGGTGAGAGACCTCTGTAGGGTTCTGTCACCTTGATGGGAATAAGACTGTGGGTAGTGGTTGGGGACCACTGAGCACTGAGCATCCATTGGTGGTTCTCATGTGTGCCGAGCTAGAAATTTGATGAACACTGAGGATGCCATGAGGCCTAACATATGTTGCATTGAGAGCTGTATAACTGATCTGTTCTCCCCAATGTAACGGGCCATCTGAAGGATATCGAGCCTTCTGTCCTCTGGAAGGAAAGCCTTCGCGCAAGAGGTGTCCAGTAGAGTCCCTATGAAAAGGAGTCTCTGGGAGGGCTGCAACTGTGACTTCTTTAGATTCAGCAGAACTCCCATGGACGTAAGAAGGTGAAGGCCGTCCTGAGCGGCTTCCAGGGTACCCTGTTTGGAAGGGCTTGCTGAGCCAGTCGTCCAGGTAGGAAACACTCTGTTCAGGCTTCCTGAGATACGCTGCGAGAACTGCACAAACTTTGTAAGAATCTGGCACCGAGATAGCCAAAAGGGGCAGGACTCTGAACTGATAGTGTTGACCCAGGCCACAAACCTCAGGAATTTGTGATGCCTCGGGTGAATAGGAATGTGCTGGTAGCGTCCTGCATGTCAGGAGGCTAGCCAGTCGTGTTATGAAGCAAGGTAACAGGGGTTCCTAGAGAAATCATTTTGAATTTCTCCCTGAGGAGAAATTTGTTTAGCTTCTGAGGGTCTAGTGAAGACATACCCCAGACTTCTTTGGAACCAGAAAGTAGTGGGAGTAGAACCCTGTGTTTCGCTGATGCAGAGGCACCAGTTCTACTGCCCTGTTGTTCAAAGGCCCTGTATCTCGGTGGCGAGAGGTCTGACTGAAGGATTGACAGCCTGGGTTGTCGTTTGGGTAAGACGATCCGGAGGGGTCTCCAGAAAATTGAGAGAATACCCCTCACAAATTATCCGAAGGACCCATTTGTCTGAGGTTATGGACTTCCACTGGTTGTAGAAGTGCATCAGACGACCTCCCACTGGAGAGGAAAAGTCCACCTCGGGTAGTGGAGATGGAACTTGGGCCGGCAACTCATAAGGTAGCACTGGGCGCTTTGGGCCTTAAACTCTCTGTGCGTCTTCTTTGTAGGTTGGGCAGGTTGATTCTTATGAAACCACTCTGCCCCTGCCTCGAGAAAGGACTGCGATTATGAAACTGGCGTTTACCGACATGCCCTCGAGGAGAAGGTCGAGCCAACAATAGCGACCCTGGTCTTCTGAGTAGCCTCTAGAGCTTGCTCTACCTGAGGACGAAAAGATCGAGGCCATCAAGAGGCAGCGCCATCACCTGCTGCTGTGCATCATTCGTGAAGCCGAAATCGCAGCCAGGAGTGACGCAGTACAAATCCAGCGGCTGCTGAGCGAGGAAGCAGTGTTGAAAGCATCCATGGCTGCTTTGACCTATTAGTTGTAGATTCAATACCTCTGGTAATGGTCAGAAGAAGCTCTGACTTAGAGTCAGAGTCCGGAGAGCTTCAACCATTTGCTTGATAGAGTACCACAGGATATACTCATACTGAGAAAAGTAGCCCTGGTAACTGGCAATCGCATGCTTAAGAGTGGAGGCAGCAAGACTCTCTCTTACCTAATGATTATCAATCTTACGAGAGACTCTTTGTTGATAGAATTAGAGCTGTAGTAACGAGGAAGAACGACCTTATCATTCTCTGCCAGGACTACAATAGGATCCATAAAGGCTTGAGATGCCAAAATGGGACGATCCTTGAGGGCTGAATATTTCCTATCAATGGATTTATACCAAGAAAGGTAACAGGATTATTCCATACCATTTGAGACAGCGTCTCGAGAGGGAAAGTTGAATCGGAGGAGTCAAGTCCGTGGGATCTCGGAAGCCATGAAGATATTGAGTCTCAGCAGCTTCCCAGGATCGGTGTCTGTAGTCTAGAGAAGAAGAGTGGAACTCAGGTTCTTCCTTAAAGACTTAAGGACAGGTCCTCGACCACAGGCTCTGTAGCAGTGAAAGATCCTGCTAGGTCACTTCATCACCCATCCAAGGTCTGGGTCAGGCTCAACATCATCTCCTGATGGTCCAGGGAGGACTGTTTGGACAGGAAAGACGAGACAGATACAGGAAGGAAGGAAGAATTGAGAGAAGAGGAGTCCTCGAGAGCTCCCGAGCGCCGAGGAGGCAAATGGAACCGAAAGCGCCGAAGAACAGCGGAGCGAGGCAGCGCCGAGAAGGCACATGGGCGCCGACAAGCCCAGCGGCGCCGAAGATGGGCGCGAGAAGGCACTGCAGTGCCGCAGAAGGCGCCGACAAGCCTGCGGCGCTGAAGGCAGGCGCCGGCTCAGCGAGCCACAGGCCGAGGCGCCGACAAACCCTGACTGCGGGATGGCGCCTAAAGCATCAGGACCTGAGAAACATGGTTAGAAGGAAAATAGCAGGAGATAAGGGCATCGTGTGGCCCCTGTGCGCAGCCATGTGAGAGGACACCTGTAGCGAGTCGTCGGCACCGAGGTAGGTGCCGCGCGACCAGGAAAGTCCAACCGCCCTACCTGGTCGCCCGACAAGCCCGAAGGCCCGCGGGCAACCGAGCCAGGTAGCAGAACCAACCTCCGAGCCCATTGCTCCATAAGAGCGGCCCACTGATGAAACTGCTCATCTGAAGACCTACCTATAGGCGGGAAGGACTCCGATGCGGAAGACGGCGGCTACCAGAAGCAGAAGTTGGCGACTCTGAAGGAGGAGACCGGCAACTAACCCACGATAACAGACCCGTCGACACACAGACATATCAGAGGCGACCTCGGTGATGCCTTCTCTTTTTAGACCTGTGGGCGAAGAAGAGCTCGAGGCGAGCGGTGCGAAATGCGACCGTTTGTTTTATGCCTCGGAGGACGCCCATCCCCGGGCATTGGACTGACCGTTATCGGACCCCGTTCGGGAGAAGGAGGCGGACCGGACCCAGCCCGACTGACTGAACAGCTTTCATACGAAGTCTCCCTACCGTCACCTGACCTGCTCATGGTCGACTCCGTCAAGTAGGCTGAGACTTCTTTATTGTATATTAAAACAGAATAAACTTAAGCGATACTATATCGAGATAATACTACAAAAAAAAAAAATAAACTGAAAACTATGCTGCTAGTTTGAAGTTTGACTCCCGACAGGCGAGCGACGTCGTTACTGAACTGAGGCGGTTGGAGGGTCGACACCGAGATAGTCATTGCCACGCGAGCTAGCCTCGTGGCGCCATCTCTGGTGTCGACCCTCCAGCAAAAAGTTTGCTCCCGATGGGTCCTAGTGCCTCCGGCGCAGATCCCAATAGTGTGAATGAGTGGTGGAGACTTATGTCCAGGAAGATGCGGAGCGCCTCCTTGCATAGCATACGGGAGTGCGTGCCGCCCTGTTTGTTGAGGTAGTACATGGTCGTGGTATTGTCCGTCTGGACTTGAACCACTTGACCCCAGAGCTAAGGAACGAAAGCTGACAGAGCCAGTCTGACTGCTCTGAGCTCCAGCAGGTTGATGTGGCATCGGGACTCCTCGGGGTCCAGGCACGTGGGCCCTGTAGTCCCCATGTGGGCTCCCAGCCCATAGAGAGGCATCAGTCGTGGGGCAGGCCGGCCTCGGGCGGACAAACAGGATTCCTTCCTGCAGATGACTCGGGACGGTCCACCATTGGAGAGCGTCCCATATCCTCTGGGTGACTGATCAGCTGGTCGAAAAGACCCTGACGCTGAGACCACTGGGTAGCCAGCTCCCACTGAAGGGGGCGCATGTGCAGTCTGGCCCAGCGGACCACTGAAGTGCACGCCGCCATGTAACCCAGGAGGCGCAGACAGTCCCGGGCAGGGCGCGAGTGCCCAACCAGAAATGAATGGGCAAGGGAGGAGAGAACTCCGCCCCTGTCCGCCAGGAGCCGAGGCTCTGGCTTGACGGAGAGTCGAACTCTGCCCCGTAGGAAGCTCATCACCTGAGAAGGTACGAGTTCCGATTCGGCCTCGTTGATCAGAAGGCCCAAGTGTGAGCAGATTCGGAGGGTCAGGTCCCTGGACCTCTCCACCTCCTGAAGGGAGGAACCCAGCAAGAGCCAGTCGTCTAGGTAGGGGTAAATACGAACCCCCTGATGCCGTAGATGGGCTGCCACCACTGCGATGCATTTGGTGAAGACCCTTGGGGCCGATGACAGGCCGAATGGCATGGCTCTGAACTCGTACAGGGTCCCTTCGACCCTGAAGCGGAGGAACCGCTGATGGGACGGACGGATAGGGACGTGGAAAAAAGCATCCTGAAGATCCAGTGTGCAGAACCACATGTTTTGCTCCAGAGATGGTATGATCTGGTTCAGAGTTACCATCCGAAAGGTAAGAGACCTGAGATACCGACTCAGGTCGTGCAGATCTAGAATGGGGCGCCAACCCCCCGTCCGTTTGGGCACCAGGAAATACCCAGAGACAAAGCCTGGGTCTGAAGGAGGATCCGGCACTCGGGCCACCGCCTCTTTGAGGAGGAGTAGCGCAATGTCGTCCCGAAGGGCAGACTGGGCGACTGAGATCCTTTCTCTCGGGGGCACGGGCTCGGTTGGGAGAGAACTGCTCAATTCTGAGGCAGACCCTGCCCGACCACTTAGAACCCACCTGTCGAAGAGATACCGGACCAGGCGGAAAGGAAATGACGGAGTCGGCCCCCCATGGGAGGACCCAGAGCTGGTGTGACGGGTACGGGGGAGGCCACCCCCGGCCCGTCACTGGGCAGGCTTAGAGGAGGAGGAGGAGACACCTGGACCAGCGCCTCGGCCTCCTTTGCGGGGCTGCTGGGGACATTGCTTAGGCCTAGGGCGCCAAGCCTGAGCCTGCTGCTGACCCCCCTGGAAGGGTGGTTGTCTGACCGCAGGGGAAGAATGTCGAAAGGGCTTCTTCCTGCGCTTCTGCTGGTTCTTACCTGAAGAACTTTTAGCAGAGGTGGCATCTAAGGTGGCATTAGACTGTTCGATGAGCTGCAGATGACCTGCCACTCCTGGCCCGAAGAGGTCGGTGCCAAGGAAGGGCACATCAGCCAGCTTGTGCTGAGTATCCACGGGAAAGGAGGATAACCTCAGCTAAGCCCTGCGGCGAGTGGATACCGCTGCAGCTAGTGAACGGGCACAGGAATCACCCATGTCCAGTGCAGTCTGGAGCTGTTTAGCAACAGCCCTGCCCTGGTCCCCTGACCTGCTTGACCGTGGTCTGCATGTCAGCTGGGAGGTGAGGAAGAACTTCGTCCAGCGACCCCAAAAGGCGTGAGAGAAGTGTGCCATAATCCTGCTGAGCCTGCCTGGCGAAGGCCCAAGGAAGATGCTGCATAGACCTTCCGGGCCGAGTGGTCCATAAGTTTGGACTCCTTGTCCGGAGGGCGGTCAGTATCCGCCGGGCTGCCCGTCCGTCCTGAACACTGAGGCAGTCACCAGGCTTTCCGCCGAGGGGTGCTCAGTAAACCCCGCCAAGGACCCTGTGGGCACCGTGTACTTGCGCGCCATGAGGGCAGACGGAGCTGGGCAGGAGGCAGGACGCTGCCAGAGTTCCAGAGCCGGGCCAATTATGGCTTCGGCGACTGGAAAGGCCTCCGTAGGGGTATCCCCCCTCTTAAGAATATCCGTAAGGAGATATTCTGCCTTCTTCTGAATAGGCTGCAGGGGCATACCCATGGACTCGGAAATAAGCCGGAGGATGCCCTGGACCTGACACCGTTAGCTCATCATGAGAATGAAGACCTGTATTATCTGAATCGGAAGAGTCCAGATACAAAGGCTGTCCACCTAAATCTCCCTCGATACGCCTAGGCGATCAGGGTGACTGTAATCGACAGTCTGTGAGGAAGACCGGAGACTATCGGTCCTCCTTGGAAGGAAACCCCTCCAAGGAGCAACTTTGATGGAGGTTCCACCAATGTTGGTGGGAGCCTGCAACCGCCTCGCGAGGGCGCATCGGAGCCCCGAAGGGACCGGTGCTGAAGGAATCAGTGTCGGAGTAGGCCAAGAGGTGCTGAGGCCAAGTGACAGCCGGACCGCTGAGGGAGCCGCTTCTGGCCTGCTAGCAGGAGTTGCTGCCACATGAGATCCTCACAGCGTCGACGGATCTTCCGTCGAAGCCTCTCCTCATCTGAGGAGGATGAGGAACGGTGGCGGCGCCTCTTCCGGGAGTGTTTGTGTCCTTTCTTAGGTTGATCGACCGAAGAGGACTTACTCCTCGATCGAGATCGACGGTGTCGGCTTTGTCGATCAGGAGAAACCGGACTCGGCGAAAACCGAGGATCCGGTTCCTGTCCCTCGATCGGGAGGCCCGCGGGACGGGTCTCCTCATCGGGGAAGGAGAGAATAGGTGTTCTCTCCAAAGAATTATCGACAGGTGTCGGTGACAATGGCTCGACAGGGTCGAGAGAAATCTCGGCCGGTTCAGCCGTGTCCTCGACTTCTGTGCCTGGTCCAGACGGAAGGTCTGAAAAACCGGCAGCCGAGGAGGCAATCTCGACCGCAGTTGAGACCTCGGACCGCTCCTGATCCCAGGAGCGTCTTCTTCGACTCGAAGAAGGTGGTTTTGGATCCTTTTCCAGAACAGGAGGAGGCAGGCCGAGGCGCCTCACCCTTGGTAGGGAGAGACTGGCACAAATCCCGAAAGGATCCTGAAAAAGTGGAGCCCAAGTTGAGCAGCACGAAGAAGCCTCAGCTGGTCGAAGCTTGGGCGGCTTCCTCCTCGAAGGCCGCCATTTGCTCGAGCAGCTCGGCGGATCCCGCAGTCGCGGAAACCGCCCACCTGGCCTCCTTACATTTTACCGGTGGATTGCGAAGCTCCGGTCTCCCCAGCTTCAGGCGCTCCTGACGATCCTCCAAAACAGTCGGATGGAAGGAAGCGCAAATGGTACATTGCGAGGTATCATGAACAGTACCGAGGCAGTAAACGCATGAGAGGTGGGGTCGGTGCATGACATTTTCTGTCCGCAAGGACACCGGCGAAACCCGGGGGACGACTTGTCATCCATGTCCGAATCCGAGTCGTAAACTCTTACGAGTTTCAAAGCAAGAAGATGCGGTGAAAACCGTCGAATTGAATCCAGGGCCTCAATCGCTGCAGAAAAGCACGAGGGAACCTGTATCTTCCAGCGGAAAGGAAGATCTAGTGTCATGGGGTGGAGGCGAGTATTTACCACCGGGTGGGTGAGAGGAGCCAGCTTGAAGACTTCCCAAGATTTAAAGGAAGGAACAATGCCAGACAGTGTGGATGAACAACATATCCATGCTCCTAGAACTCCGCATTTTTCTGGATTTGCTCCAGGGGCATCCCTGTGGACCCAAGAGATGAGGCGAAAAATGCCCTGAAAAGACAAGGGATCTTCCTCCATCTTTAAGCCACCAGTTGATTCATCATCCCCTGGATGAGAATACAGGTCGGTGACGTCCGAATCCGAGAATCACGGATATAACGTCGACGCCCAGGTCACCTTCGACCCGCCAAGGGCGGTCCGCGGTGACTGTGACCGACAAACACTGGCGAAGCCCATTGTCTGGCCTATCTTCCTTGGAAGGAGCCCCTCCCACAGGCTGCTTGAGCGGTGGTTCCACCACGATCGGTGGAGAGACCGTTTTAGGCCGAGCTGGGGGTTTTACCGGCTCAGTGGGTGGGGGAACCAACTTGATCGGCTCCAAAGGAGTCGGCTTCGGCCTAGGACGCAAAAGCCAAGTAATGGCCGGGGTGGAAGCCGGAGTCGGCTTGTGCCTGGTCAAGATGAGCTGCTGCCACACGAGGTCCTCGTAGCGCCGACTGAATTTCCACCAGAGCCTCTCCTTGTCCGAGGAGGACGAAGACGACCGATGGAATCGCCTCTTTTTAGAGCGTTTATGGCTCCTCCCAGGCCTTTCGGTCGAGGGGTTCCGAGACCTCAGTCAAGATCAGACAGGCCGATGCGGTCGCTCAGGAAACACCGGTGGGACCAGTGATTTCCCGAGGTCAGGGACCACTTCCTCGATGGGAATCCCAACAGGCTGGATCTCCTCGTTGGGGAAATTCATAATAGGCGTTCGATCGAGGGAATCATCGACCGGAGTTCGCGATAAAGGATCGATTGGGTTAATGACTATTTCTACACCGATCGACAGTTCAGTCGACTGACCAGATGGAAAAGCGAAAGCCAGCGGCGAAGCAATCTTGACTAAAGTCGAGACTGCCGGTTCCTGGTACTGAGATCTCTCTCGCTCCCAAGAGCGCCTTTGTCGAGACGAAGATTACCTCGGATCCTTCTCGCTTTTTCGGGAGACCCTCTCCCTTGGTCGGGAGAGACTGGCTCAACTCTTGTAAGAAACCCAAGAAGGTGGAGCCCAGGTTGAGCAGAACGAAGAAGCTCCAAGAAGTTTCTGCAGCCCGAGCCGCTTCCTCTTCGAATGCATACATCTCTTCCCGCAGCCGCAGAAACCACCCACCGAGCCTCCCTGGATTTCACCGGAGGATTCCGTTTCTCCAGCCTCCCCAACTTCAGGCGTGAGAGATGGTCGTCGAGGACGTTAGGATGGAAAGCGAGACACAAATCACATTTTGAGGTGTCATGGTCTACACCGAGACAATATATGCAGGCAGTGTGTGGATCGGTGCGTGGAATCTTCTGGCCGCAAGGGCACCGACGAAAACTGAGGGAAGACTTGTCCTCCATAATCGAAGATGCAAATTCGCGATCGCTAATGCGAATAAGATAGATTTTCAGAATAACCAAAAGTTTTAGAGCCAGGGCCTACAAAATGCATGCGCACGAGGGAGGCAACCTGAATCTTCCAGCGGAAAGGAAGCTCTGGCGTCATGGGGCGGAGCCAAGGTATATACCACCCAGGTGGGTAGGAGGAGCCAGCTTGAAGACTTCCGGCAGATTTAAAGTGGAAGGGGACATGCCAAAGAGTGTGGATGAACAACATATCCACGATCCCAGAAACCTCCTTATGAATAAATATCTGGATGAAAAAAAAAAAGTTGCTAGGTAACAGGCCACTCATCAAACATTCTGTGTCTGTAGCAGATAACTACAGCATGGAGAAAAAAAAGCAATAAATCATACAACTCATACTGGAGGAGGTGTGGTGGTGGTGTTAAAACCTGAAAATGTTATGTACGTGGCCTGCCACTGCATACAAGCTTCGTGGTTGCTAAGCAAGAGCACCACATCATCGCCAGGACTTAGAAAAAACAAAAGAAGAAGTCATCTCAAAATGATTGATGTTGCATTTGTAATTAAATTTTCAAGGTGCGAGCCCTGTAGTAAATCGAAAGTCAGGCACCAAGTTATCCTGCACCATCCATTAGTAGTGGCAAAGTATGAATGGCAGGTAACTTTACACTTGGAGAAACCGCTTGCCATTAGAGGCAACCATACCACACATGCTCTGGCTCCACACAGCAATGTAAAAAAATTGAAGGCATTATTTTATATTGTCAGTGGCAGTCATACCAACCCCCACCCACATTAATTAATCCCGGCTGCATGTGACACGAACCGCCATGTCAACAAATGTTTGCTCGCTGTAAAGTGTGTGTGTGTGTGGGGGCAATTCATAAATCTGATTATCACTCAGGTTTACACTCTAATGTGTACACTCAATAACATAACTATTAAACAACCTGCAGTGCTTAGATGGATACATTCCTACTACTGTCCTCACCACAATGCGTGACAAACCTAATCAATGCTACTCATCAGCGTGTCACCAACAGGTTACCATTACCTAGGTAAATACTGTACACAAGCGCTGCCAACCCTGAACGACCATGGACGGACTAAGTTTACCAGCTAAACAGCGTAAAATAAACAAAAATACTGAATGCAATAATAAATTACTATTACCATTACTAGAACAGCAATAAGGTATTTCTTAGGGTTATGTTAATGGGCAGTTAATCACACCCTGGGGGCATGTGGCACTTAGTTGAGCCTAGTGCACATGCCTGAGGGGTGATTAAAGCCATTAACATAACCCTAAGAAATACCTTATTGCTTAAGCGTGCATGGGAACAAAACCTCACAAAATAAAATCACATTACGTTTTCTTTGTCGTGCAGGATAAATTAGAAATGGAAACTACATACCCACCGTAATTGTTGATCTTCTCTTGTACTGTCACCATTCATTACTGCTGGGTGTAAGCTGGAGGCGCGCACCCGCTACGGCAGTTTTATTTTTTTTGAGGGAGGAGATGGAGCCAACGGCGCCACCTACGAGAGCAACGCACTACGTGGTGTGCGAGGGGCAGCCATTAGGTGACGCAGACTCCTCCTCCATCCCAGTTCTGTCGGCTGGAGAGGTGAAATAAAAGAATAGAAGAATAAGAGTGAGGCAAGAGAGCCACGGGATAGTTAAAGAAAAGGAAACAAACTGAAAAAGGAATAAGCCAACAAGAAGACAGGAAAGAGAAGAATCCTACCTAAAGGGACCACAGGGCCCCCTTCCTTGGGCAGCTCTGAGGGAGGAACACATAAGAGAAAGGAGAAAAGAGAAGAAAAAGAAGAGGAGAGGATATTGGGAGGAGGGAAAAATACTGCCACAATCCTGAGTGAAATTGGCTTGAAGCTTATTAGCTCGGATGTTGAGCAGGGAAGCAAGGATCCCTTCAGACAAAACTGGTTTGGATGGTTCAAACAAACCTTCTAGACAGCTTAAAACGAGAGAGGCAGATTTCCCTACACATCCCGCTGTCGGTCCTATTACCCCTCACTCAAGCTGAGAGCTCACAGAATGCCAGGAAAAACTCTGTTCTGGAGAAGGAGAGCCCCAAATAGATAAAGGAAAAGACCTCTCTATCACACAGATATGTGCTAGTGCGGGGAGGCTAAGAAAGGGCAACCTCTTTCTCAAGATGGACAGAGATAGAGAAGGCTCCTTCTGACTCCAAGGAGAAGGCAGGGCCAAGTGGACCAGACCACCAGTTTAAAACATTAATTGTTGAATCAGGCTAGAACAGGGGTTGACTGGCATTACCAGGTAATCAAGGCACCATTAAGTCCGAAAACAGAGTTAGAGGAGTGTTTCAGAGACTAACTCTGATGTCCGGAGACTGAGCTAATCTGGCCAGAGAAAGTTCCGAAGGAAAATCTTCCAGGAAATCAGAAGAGTTCCTCAGATGAAAACGACGACGTTTCGCCTGCTCGCCTCCTACTCAAATCCTCCTACCCGTTTTAGAGAACAAAAGAGATTTCCAAGGAACCTGAGGTTTAGTCCCCAGAGGAGGGGAAGGGAGGAGGCTGAGGTGGGTGGCTCGCCAAGAAGAGGCCCGTGGGAGGATTCAGTAATGAATGGTGAAGATACAAGAAAGATCAACAATTCACGGTAGGTACGTAATTTCCATACCTTCCCTTGTCAATCTTTACCATTCATTACTGCTGGGTAAGTACCAAGCCCCCCCCCAAAGGAGGCCTGAAATCTGGCCCTGAGGGAACAGATCCCTCAGCCTCCTACTGGTGGAAAGCAGGAGGGGGAGACCCTAACAGACTTAGGCAGTCTAAAGTTTCTGAGGGCGACGGGGTGTCCCCCTTGGCCAGGGGGACGAAGGATGCCCCTGAAGAATCCTCCTCGCCCTGCGGGAAAACAGGCAGGTCCCCCGGAAAGCAGAGGAAGTCACCCTACGCTGGGCAATGGGTGACAGTCTGGACAGACGAAACCATGCCGTCCGCCTAATGCAGATCGCTGTCCCTGCCAGTCTGGAAACCACCTCATTGGCGTCGTCAGATGCCCTCGCTTGGTGCCTTGCAAGCTCCAGACCCTGTGCAGAGGGCGAATGGCTTGTCTAGACTGCTCCGTGTCAGGCACAGACACCAGAACCCTCGCGATCGACCACAGATGCCTGTTGTAAGCAGTGTAGTGTGCCTGATGTGAAACTATGCACAGCAACACATGACTTGAAGAGAAGACTCTTCGTCCCCACCAATCAAATTCAGCAGAATCCGGATCCAGGGGTCTGTTGTGTGCCAGGCGCAAAGGCCCGGAAGGAGTATCTAGGGACGTCAGGACCGAAGGCGAGTGAGGGAGAGAACCTAGAGACTCATGGGGGGCACAATACCATCTCCTGCAGTCTGCCAGGGCTGGAGACTGCCAGGTGCGGATAGATGCCTCCTGGAAGAGGATTGGCCAGGAAAGCACCACGAGGTGGCGAGCACTGAATTCACTGAGGAATGCATGCATCTACTGCTCGGTATTGTCTCTGCGGATGAAAGAAATACGAAGCTCCGAAACCAGCCTCGAAAGGAAATGGCAATTATGTACCTACCGTAATTCTCGATCTTCTTGGACGAAGTCTCCACCACTCATTCACACTAATGGGAGTTCGCCGGAGGTGCTAGGACTCAGCAGCAGAAAACTTTTCAAAGGGGCCGGCGCCAAAGATGGCACCGCGAGAGTGGCACCACGAGCCTCGGCTCATGCGGTAAAGACTATCTCAGCATCGACCTCCAACCGCCCAGTACCTTTTTTCCAAGGAGGTGCAGCGTAACTAACCTAGAAGGACTAACCTAAAAATCGGACACAAGATAGTCCAAATGACCTGTGTAAGAAGGGTCAACAATAAAGTCTTCAAAGCCCAGCCATTGAGGAGTGAAGACCAAAACAGAGAAGTGAGCTTGGGGGATGGTGGGTGGGCGTGTGACTGAGTGGTGCAGACTTTGTCCAAGAAGATCAAGAATTACGGTGAGTCGTAAATTCCATATCTTCCTAGACATAACGTCTCCACCACTCATTCACACGAATGGGAGAGTACCGAGCTAATAAACCACCCCCCCCGGAGACAGGCGGCAGGAGATAAAGAGCTCACATACTTCGGACAGAAGTCAGTTACGAATGGTCCTGTCAAACGACAGATGTCGTCTGGCATGGACATCCAAGGCGTAGTGCTTAACAAGAGTATGCACTAAGCTCGTTGCGGATTTCCACCAGAGATGCCGTGACTCCTCTGGTAGAGTGAGCGTACACTCTGCCTTCCAGATTGACCTGTGCCATAGACTAGCAGTGGCAAAGGCATGCCACAAGCCAAGCTGAAATGCATCCAATAGCGACAGGTTGACCCAGCCGGGTCTCGCTGAAGGAAACAAACAGTTGTTGAGCCTTGTGAATTTCTTTTGTTCTATCTAGATAGAATCGCAGCGCTATCTTAACATCCAGTGAATGAAGGATACACTGCCATTAATTCTGGAAGTTAGCAAAGTAGGCAGGCAGGACTAAAGATGGAATTCTGAAAACAACTTCAGGGAGAAACTTAGGATGAGTCCAAAGAAATACTTTGTCTTTGTGAAATACAGTGTCAGGGGGTGGGGGTGCGGGGTCTGTGACCAGTGCATGTATTTCAGAAACTCTATTGTCAAAGTGATGGCCACTAGGAGGCTGTTTTCCAAGTGAGGAATTACAAGTCACAGGTAGCTAGAGGCTCGAAAGGTTTCAGTGAGCATATCTAGCACAAGGTTAATATCACGCTGTGATTGGACGTCTGACAGGAGGTCTAGTATGCAGAATATCTCTAAGAAAACTCTTAACTACAGGTAACTGAGCCAGTGACATGGAATGTACCAGCTCATGATATGCGAAATGGCACAAAAATGAACTTTGACTGTGAGTACTGCAGACCAAATCTCAGAGGTCTAAAGTACTCCAAGACTTTTACTCTGATTGGGCAGGAAAGGGTTTGAAGAGTATTCTGCACACCAGACAGAGAAATGCTTCCAGTTGGCTGTGTAGGTTTTTCTAGGGACCGACTTCGGCGAAGAATATCTGAAACCCCACGAGAAACATTGAACCTATTCACCTCTAACTCTTCAGGAGCCAAGCGTGAAGGTGAAGCGATCTCAGATTGGGATGGACCATGGGACCCTGGGTCAGAAAGTTCGTCTGAAGGAAGCATCTTCAGGAGGGTTTCCTACAGACTGTTGAGCAGCTGGAACCATATCTGCGAGGCCAGAAGGGGCAATGAGAATCATTCTGCCCGGGACTCAAATTTGATAAGTACCCTCTGAATTAGGGAAGAGGAGAAAGGTCTATAAAGCATCTTGTCCACCGCAGCCTGAATGCATCCTGACAGAAAATGCCAGGTCCTGGATTTCTGGATCAGAAGAGAAGCAGTTTTGCATTGGTGGGAACACAAAAGGTCCAGGTCTGCAGTTCCCATTCTTTGAAGAGTGACTGAATGATGGTTAAGTCAGAGACCACCGTGACGATCTGTTTCTGTTCTGCTGAGATGATCTGCCAGCTCGTTCTGTACTCCTGGCAGGTAAACCGCATGGATTAGAGCTTGCCTGTACAGGCACCATTCCCACACACCTATAGCTTCCTGCATAATGGGTAAGAGTGCACCACCCTGCTTGTTGATGTAATACATCACTGCCTTGTTATCCATTTGAAGGAGAATGTTCTTGTGACAAACACGTCCCTCAAGGCTCGGACTGCATGAAGACGACTCTGATTTCCAGGACGCTATGTGAAGCTGGGACTTGTCCTGAGTTCACGCATTCTTGGCTGTGGAGATTCTGGCAATGAGCTCCCCTCCCTATCAGGGACGTGTCCGTGGTAATGGAGATCTGATGATCCAGAGTAGCAAAGGGATATCCTTCCAGAAGGTTGTCCTCCTGCGACCACCAGACGAGTGACCTCTTCAGAGGTTCTGTCACCTTGATGGGAAAGGACTGATGGTGAGTGGTTGGGACCACTGAGTATTGAGCATCCACTGAGAAGTTCTCATGTGGAGATGTGCTAAGGGTACAGTTAACATCGAGGGCCATGAGACCCAGCATCCGTTGCATCAAGATAGCTTGAACTGAGCTATTTTCTCTGATGCATCAGGCCATCTTTAAGATATCGCTCCTTCTGTCCTCTGGAAGAAAAGCCTTTGCACAGGAGGTGTCCAGAAGAGTTCCCATAAAGAGGAGCTTCTGGGAGGGATGCAGCTGCGACTTGTTGAGATTTAGCAGGACTCCCATGGATGTGAGGAAGTCTGAGGCCGTGGCTACAGCATCTAGAGTTCCTAGTCTGCAGGGACTTGCTAGGAGCCAGTCGTCTAGATATGGAAATACTTGTATTCCGATTTTTCCTGAGATAAGCCGTGAGAATTGCACAACAGTTTGTAAAAACTCGAGGCGCCGAGGATAGCCCAAAGGGCAGGACTCTGAACTGATAGTGTTGACCCAACGCCACAAACCTTAGGTGTTTGTGGTGCTTTGGGTGAATAGGGATGTGTTGGTAGGCATCCTGCATGTCCAGAGAGGCTAGCCAATTGTGCTGATGAAGCAAAGGCAGCAGGGTACCTAGTGATATCATCTTGAACTTTTCTTTGTGAAGGAACTTAACTTTCTGAGATCCAGAATGGGGCGCATGCCACCAGTTTTCTTCGGGACCAGAAGTAATGGGAGTAGAAACCTGTGTTTCGTTGATCCAGCAGAACTACTTCTACTGCCCTGTTGTTCAGAAGGTCTTGTACCGCAGAAGCAAGAAGGTCTGACTGTAGTGTCGACTGCCTGGGCTGCCACATGGGAGGATGATCTGGAGGGGTTTCTGAAAGACTGAGGGAGTACCATTCGCGGATGATCCGGAGGACCCATTTGTCTGATGTTATGGATTTCCATTAGCTGTAGAACCAAGTCAGACGTTCTCCCACCGCTGAGGAGGAGGAGTCCCCTCGGACAGTTGAGGTGGGACCTGGGCCAGAAACTCAGAAGGTGGCACTGGGCGCTTTGGGCCTTGTGCTTCTGCTATGTTTTCTTTAGTGGTTGAGAGTTGTGGTTTTGTTAAAACCTCCTCTGCCCAGAAGGACTGATGGTTGTGAAACTGGACGCTTGTTGCCGCTCGGAGGGGGGAGGGTGCAGGTCTAGCAGTCTGAATGGCAGACCTAGTCTTCTGTGTGGCCTCCAGAGCTTGCTCCATCTGGGGCCCAAACAGATACATACCGCCAAAAGGTAAAGCCATGACCTGCTGCTGGGCATCATTCGTGAAGCCAGTACATAGCCAAGAGTGGCGGCGGTGCAGATGCCAGCCACTGCCATTCGGAAGTGGTATCAAAGCGCCCACTGCAGCTTTAACCTGTTCGTTGTTGCTGAATTAGCTTCGATTCGGGCACAGCTTCAATCGTTTGTTTGGGCGGATGCAAAAGAACATACTCATACTGAGAAAAATAGTCCTGGTAGCTGGTCGCATACCCAGGGTGGGGGCAGCAAAGACTCTCTTACCTAAGGCGTCTATCTTGCGAGTAGATGCCTGAGGAAGGACGGCCTTATCATTCACTGCCAAGACTACAACGGGATCAGCAAAGGCTTGTGAGGCCAATAAGGGGCGATCCTTGGGAGGGGCATACTTCTTATCTATGGACTTAGCCATAGAAGGAAAGACAGCAGGATTCTTCCATTCCATCTGAGAGAGGGTCTCGAAAGAGGGCTGTACCGAAGGAGTTAAATCCATAGGAATCTCCAGGACATGGAGTTATTGGAGTCTTAAAAGTTTCCCAGGATCGATTTCTGTAGTCTGGAGAGAAAGCAGAATTTACATTTTTAAGCAGAGACTTAAATGAAAGGTCTTCGACCACAGGCTCTGCAGAAGAATTTATCCCTGCTCCCAAGGCAGTGTCATCAACATCATCACCCAGTCAAAGATCTGGGTCAGGCTCAAAATCATCACCAGACAGTTGAGGAGGGACTGTATCGACAAAAAGCAGTGAAAATCAGGAGGAAAAGCAGAAGAGGAAAGAATGAAGTCAAGAACCCTGGAGGCTGGATGGCTGCACCAAGCCAAGGAAGTCAGCGCCATTGGAAACAACCCAGCACACTGCGCCGACAGAGCCACGACACCGACAGAGCCCCAGTGGCTGACAGACTCACCGGCGCGGAGGTGTGTCCCAAGGGTCTGAAAACTGCGATTTGATGAAAAAGAATGAAAACTGGCAGGAGATAGAGGCATCGGTGTGGACCCCTGCGCCACAGTCATGTGGGGGGGGGGGGGCACCCGGGCATGGAGATGGCGGCACCAAAGAAGGCGCCGCGCAACTAGGAAGGCCTTACTACCCTACCCATCCCTCCGAACCCGAATGACCAGAAGGCCTCTGAGTGACCGGATCAGGCAGCTGGACCAACCTCCAAGCTCAATGCTCCATAAGAGCAGCCCACTGGTGAAACTGCTCATCGGAAGACCACCAATAGGCAGGAGGGCTCAGTGTGATGTGGTCAGCCATCAGAGACAGAAACCCGGCAACTCCAACAGAGGTAGACTGGTGCCTGGCCTCAATAACCGACCGTCTGCGCGACATACCAGAAGGCGACCTCGGCATACCTTCTCTTTTTCGACTTGTGTGCTGAAGAAGAACTCAAGGCTGAACGGTGCAATGAGTGGGACCATTTCCTTTAATGCTTTTGGGGGGACTGCCCATCTCCCCGAGCATCAGACCGTCTGTTGTCAGATCCTCCCTCTAGAGAGGGCGGCGGACCGGACCCAGCCCAGCTGACTGAACAGCTTTCATACGAAGTCTCCCTACCATCTCCTGACACACTCATAGTCGACTCAGTCAATGGAGGGCTGAAGACGTCTAATAATAAAATTAAATATAATCAGTACTTATTCAAAGATAAACTACAAAACAATAAAATTGAAAACTAAGCAGCTAGTTTGAAGTTTGACTCCCGGGGGGGTGGTGGTGAGAAACGTCATCACTGAAGCGCACTTGACGGCAGGGAAAAAGGAACGGAGGTGGCTGGAAGGTCGACGCCAAGATACTCTTTACTGCACGAGCCAGGGCTCGCGGTGCCACTCCTCACGGCGCTATCTCTGCTGCTGGCCCACTTGACAAGTTTGCTCCCCACTGGGTCCTAGCGCCTCCAGCGTACATCCCATTAGTGTGAATGAGTGGTGGAGACTTCATGTCCAGGAAGATATAGTCTTGCAAACAATTTGTGCTCCCCCTATTCAAGTACCTAACCCCTCCAGCTTTTTCCACCACTCTGAGCAGAACCCTAGTCCCTTCTGACAGTTTTAACTATATTAATCAACGACACCAGTTCAATAGTTAGCACTTGAAACCCTTTAACAGTTCTACCCAGATAACTCAGACACTAGTTCATAGTCACCACTTGAATCCCATTTGTCCAGATTCTTTGTGCAGCTTCCCCTGCAGATACAAGGGCAATTCCAGCTCTTCACCGAATTTTTCATCTGCTAGCTCAGTGTTCCAATGAATCCTATAGAAGTGGTCAAAAAATCCAGGATATCCTTCAGCGTGCAGATCCCCGTTTCACCACCAGACCTCCATGTCCCTTTAGCCACTCCCTCCTTCTTCTGTATTTGACAACTCCTCCTCTGATTTGCTTGCTCCTCCCCACTCTGGCATTTCATAGAGGCTGCGGTCAGGGAGGCTGGGTGGGAAGAAAACAAGCAGCACCAGCAGTGCTCCAGGAACCTCTCTCTCTGCGCTCCTCCTTGCCACTGGACTCTGCTGCGCTCTTCAGTGCCACCGGTCCCTCCATCGCCAACCTCCTGCTGTTCGCCGACTGCGGCAAAATTCGCCTCCTCCACCCCGCTGTGCAGACTGCTGATGTGACTGAAATCCAAGCAGCACAGCCAAGGGATTTACCATTATCGATCTTTTCAAGTCTCACCACTGAAACATAACTGATATGAATTCTGTAGGCAAGGAGTGCAATTTAAATTTCATTTTATGTCATAGATGTTACTGCATTACAAACACTTAGAAAGCTTGGACAGAACCCACATCTCAAGTGAGACGCCAAAGTAAAGCACCTGCTTAATCTGAAAATTTTTTCAAGTACTATTCCTGGCTACAGAGTACAAAACAAACTACTTTTAGACAGAACGTTGGTTCCTCATGCAACGGTTGGATACAGAGTATTAAAAAATATAGCTGTGTTTCATTGTACCATATGGTGCAGCCTCCATCAGCCTTCAGTTTAGTGTTATAGCAGTTTTTTCCACGATTGGCACACACATGGTACCAAACCTAAATAAATAAAAAAACAAGCATCTAAAATACAATACAGTGACAGGGTGGTAGAAAAAACTCATTTTAAAGACAATGTGACAACTTCTCCAGCAAAAGCATTAAACAGTGGTTAAAATAAATTGGATATGTGCAGAACCAGCTTTGGTAGTGATGACGAGTAATCCAGTTTCAGAAACACAGTGCACAGGGATCACTGCTGTGTGAGCAGTAAAAGTAAAGCTGGTATAGGAATATCAAATGTATCTACTTGTGCTGAAAATGTGCCCTCAAAATGAATAATTTTAAAAAATGCACCACATGAAGTAAGAAAATGCAGAATGTGTGGGAAGGCATGTCTCAGCTTCCACATACCGATATTTTTAGTTCCAGTACTAAAGGTGAAAGGGTTTCCCAAGTGAATATTTCCACTGCCACCACTAATTTAAAGAGTTTCTGGAGTCTCTTGTCCCCCAGATTACAAATGTGCCTCATGGGGATGGATGAAGAGCCACTGCCAACATGTCCATTATCCAGCTGCCTTAGCACTTCTAACCTGTAACATTATTCCTCTTCATGAACTCATCCAGTTTCTGCTTAAAGCACCCATCTGAATTTGATTCCACTGCCTCCTAAGGTCATCAAGGGCATAATCCTGCCATCTTCTGAATGAACTAGTGCTTCCTTAGTTCTGTCCTTGATCTCTAATCTTTAATACATATCCCACCCCGGTTCTCTTCTCCTGGATGAAAAATGACCTCTGAGCCTACCTTCTAAATACCGTTCATTATTTTTTAGCACCAGTTGCACATTTTCAGCCAAATAGTGTGGATGTGGAAAACAGGGTGTGAACAGTTGCATGTTCTGCCTCCACAAAGGGCCATACGTTGCATCGGGGGCTCATAATGTAAAGTGACCTGCAGATGTGGGTAACAAATGCAGGGTTGTGACACAGATGAGGCTACAACATGGCATGCAAGCTTAGGGCACTGGTCCTCCCATCCACTTGGTACTTTTAGGTCCTCTTCTGAGCCAGTGTTGCTGTCCATGGGAATAATTCCATGCTGGTGTCCGGGTTCTCAACACTAATCCATCCTTTATCCCTTGGATTTAGTGTCCCCCCCCCCAAAAAAAAAAACATCTTCCCTACACCCACCAGACAAAAGTTTAATCAAGAATGTTTGTGCAGCATTTGCAATGATATGCAATTGAATGTGAGCATCATTAGGACATACATGTGTAGCATTCTGCATGAAACCTGTGAGAAGCAACTGTGCAACCACTTCTGGGTGAAACTGGATGCATAGCAGGTTACTGCTAAACATACACAATTTTGTGTAGTAGATGAGACTTTTTTAATGCTCTGCTACACTACACCAGGTGAAATATTCACGGACACCCTCACAAATCATGTACAGTGCCATAGTGATCACTGCCCCCTGCTGGTTCCTACAATGGTGGCCATGGCTTGAATATGGCCTGCTGACTATTACCATGGAGACTCCCATTCCCTTCCTCAGATGGCTGCAACTGTGACAATGACCATGAGGAGAAGGGATGTGACTCCAGTTGTGACGCTCAGTCAAGACTATCGCCGTATTGCCTTGTGACCCAAGTTGTCCACCTCATCTATCCCTCCTCCAGAGAGTACAGATCCAGCTGTGGCAGTCTGGCTGTACTCCAGCTCTTCCCTGTATGTTACTACAATCCCCAGTGCCTCTTGTACTGTTGTCAAAGTGATCCATCTCTCATACATTTTAGATTTAGTGAAAATACCGTATAAAAAATTGCTAACTACCCTGACCAGAGACATTGGCTTGTAGCACAAAGTGCTACCACATGGGAGACTGAGGTCCAAGTCTCAGTCTTTACTCCCCAGCTCTGTTCCGATTAGGACCATTATGCAATGCAGGCATTTCTACAGGGCACCTGGAGGAAAGCAAGAGATATGGGTGCATGGTTCTGTACTGCATTGTGAATGATGCCACCTAAGGAGAGATCACGTTGAGCAGCAGGAGGCAGACAACTAGTTTGGAATACAGAGAGCAGTGGTGGGTGAGACAGTTGCAGGAAAGGACAAAATGACAGAAATATTATAAGCCACATCCGATTTGTACAAGATAGAGTTTCAGGCATTACAAAAAATGAGCAGGCTACAGGATGGCTTAGGAAGTAGGATACCACAGGCGACAGCAATACAGGCAGATGGGGAGAAATTTTGGCCTGCTGGGTAGGATAGTTCAACTCTATCTTTAACTACCTTACAGGTGGATGACACATTGCGAGAAAAATCAAGGGAGGGATCAAGTATAACACACAGGTAATTAAAGAAGGGGAGAGCGACTGGAGGCACCACCGTCACGAAGAGCAGAACTGAGTTATTTTTAATTAGTAAGCGGTCCCAAACAGCATTGCCTGTGACTTTGATAAGTTCACTAAAAGTCTGTTCTCAAGGAAAGAACAGTTATATTAGAACTTACCGTAAAGTACAGTTACAAAACAACTTACTGTAACAGTAGACCTTCGAGAGGATCTCTTGCAACAGACCATCACCAGTAGGACTTAGCCATCAGGTGCCAGACCCACACGAAAACCTTCTGGTAGCATATGTAGCAGAGGGGCCACCCACCTCTGACGCCAGCCCGTGATGTCAGCCAATACTATATAAAGCGAGTGACCCCATACCCTCCTCAGAAAGGAACCGAGGAGAATTCAGAGGTATTCAAAGACAAAGTAAAAGCAGAAGGCTCACCCCATGGGGGAGAGAAAAGAAAGAAAAAGGTGAAGGAGGAGCAAAAGCTGAGGGTTTGCTGAAGAGATCCTCTCGAAGATCTACTGTTACGGCAAGTTCTTACATAAAGTACAGTTACATAAGAACTTACTGTAACAATAAATCTTCGAGGCTCTCTTGCAACAGACCATCACAGTACACTAAGCTGCCTGGTGTCAGAACCACCGGAAAACATTTTCAGCTAGCACTGTACCAGAGGGGGTCGTCCACCTCTGAAGTCAGCCAACTCTATATAAGGTGGGTGGTCCCCACACCCTCCTCAGTTCTCCTGCTGGAAAATAAGGAGAAACCGAGGAGGACTCCAAGGTAATGCTACAGAATGGAGAAAAGGCAGAAGGCTCACCCATATGAATGGGGAGAGAAAGGCCCAGGAAAGGGGGAAGGAAAGGAGGGCCTGCTGCAAGAGATCCTATTGAAGATCTACTGTTATGGTAAGCTCTTACGTAATGGTACTACCTTACCTCGAGAGTATCTCTTCAGCATGCCATCTCTTTTAGGACCGGGTCCCAAGCAATTCTGGCACTAGAGACTTGCAGTCCAGGAGGCAGGAAACCGAATGTACGATGGCCTAAGACAGGAGGCCCTACAGAATAGCAAGTTGAAGTTGGCCCGACGCCTAGAGGCAATGTCCAGATTGCAGTAGCACAAATATCAGCAGCTGACACATTGTGGAAACAAGCTACTAAGGCAGCCATACCTCTAATGGAACAGCCTTTAACCCCCTCTCCAGGAAGTTCCCTGCCGTACTTCTGGTAACAAAAAAAAACAACAATGCACTTTGCTAACCTTTTAGACAAACACTGCTTGGAATCCGGAGCGCCCTCTTTTCCCAGGGGCAAATGATACAAACAACTGATTCCTCGAGTCCTTAGTCCGGTGTGTACAGTACCGCAGGATTCTAAGAACATCTACAGTATGGGGCAACGCCTCCCCCTTGATTGGAATGCTTCACAAAATAAACGGGCAGGTGGATGGACTGATTCAAAGCAAACTCAGACACTACCTTAGGAAGAAACTTAGGATTGGTATACATGGACACCCTGTCTTTGTGAAAAAACAAATAAGGCTCCTTACACACGATGGCCTGGAGTACCAAAATCCTCTGAGCAAAAGTAATGACAACTCAAAAAAACAGGTTCCTCACCTGTAACAGTAATTCTAGGAGTGGTATATTAAGTTATTCCACACTTGTTGATTCTCATAACCTCCACTTGCATACCGTGTGACTGAGTAAGTCACAATCACCCAGTGCTCCTGGGTTGCCCCTGGAAACAGGCACTTGTGCCTAGTGGGCCTTACCCAGTTACCAAACACAAAAAAAAAAAACCTACTCTTACAGGTGAGTAAACTGTTTTTCTAGGAACATGGATATGATGTTCTATCCACACTTGTTGGCAGACTCCAAGCAGTTCTCTGAGAGGAGGGAGGCAAAGTGTGCACCCCCAACTTGAGGAAATAAAGATTGAGAACTGAGGCCCCAAAACTAGTATCCGGTGTGACTCAAGGTTGATGTGGTAGTGGAAATGAAGGTGTGCTGACCTCCAGGCAGCAGCCCTGCAGATTTCCTGGACAGTGGCGTCCTTGGAAGCAGCCACCGAGGCAGCGGAATGGAGGGGTAGAATGAGCCCTTAGCCCAACCGGAGGCTCCTCTACCTGAAAACCTATAGGCAGAGGTCGATGCAGGATACAATCCTCCTGCCAATCATCCGCTTAGCTGCCAGTCTGCCAAGTGCAGCTTCAGAATAGATGACAAATAGCTGGTGAAACTCCCCCCAAACTCCAGCTGTGCGCTCCTTGTAACAGGCTAGTGTTCACCGCAGGTCCAGAGTACGGAGCCTGTGCTCGGCCTCCGAGGTGTGGTTGGTGAAATATAGCAGGAGATTAATCATCTGGTTAAGGTGAAAATCTGACACAACCTTTAGGAGGAACTTCGGGTTGAGGCGAAGGACAACCTTGTCCCTGTGAAAGACCAGGTAAGGAGACGCCACTAAAAGCACCTGGAGCTCACTGATCCTTCTGGCTGGCGGATGACCACGAGGAAGGAGGTCTTCCAAGACAGGTGTGACATCTCACACCTGTGCATCGGTTCAAATGGCTTGCCCATGAGCTTTGCCAAAACCAACAACCGATGCCAAGGTGGTGGTTCATGCACTGGAGGGGAAAAATGGTCAAGGCATTTAAAAAAGTACCAAACCACCTTCTCCTGTGCCACTGACTGCTGACTGGTCCACGCCTAGTAGACACAGATGGCTGTCAGGTGCACCTTAAGGATCACTGACCTTAGGTCTAACTGAGAGAGGGACCAGAGGTAGTCAAGGATGCTAGCCCCTGGACATGACAAGGGTCCAGCCCCTTGCCCTGGCACCAAATGGAGAACCTCTTCCATTTGAAGGTGTAGCATTTCCTTGTTGACTCCTAAGAAGCCTCTACCACATTGAGGACATCTTTCTTGAGACCCAAAGCCTAGAAATGAAAATGACGTACCTACCGTAATTCTTGATCTTCTCTTGTATCCTCACCATTCATTACTTCCTGGGTGTAAGCGGAGGCGCGCCCCGCCACAGGCACTTTTTTAAAAAGCTGTAACAGTGCCGCCCTCGAGACCGACGCCATGCGCCAGGGGCGCGCAGTAGCACCGACTCCTCCTCTAACTCAGTTCTGTGAGCCGGAGAGGCAAAACTCAAATTATGGAAAAAGAAAAGCGAGGCAAGATAGCCAAGGGATAGCAAAGTAAGGAAGAATGAACTGAAAAAGGAATAAGCCGATGGAGAATAGACAGAGGAGAGAGTATATTCCTGCCCTAGGGATCGTGGGCCTCCTTACCGGGCGACTCTGGAGGAGTAGATAGAAAGGGAAGGAGAAGGAATGAAGAAGAGAGAAAAGAAGAAAGATGGGATGTTGAGGAGACCAGGAATGCCCAACGAGCACAGTTAGCTGAGAGGCTTAAGGCTCGATTTAATAAGGAGCAAGAATCCCACTGGCAGAGCTGAAGAGAAGTTCACGAACCCGCTAGACAGACTAAGGAGGGCACAGTCTTTGACCGCAACATGCCATGGTCTTGATCCTAACCGCGGGCTCCTGGCCCAAGAGAGCAGGCCTTAGTCTGAAGGACTAAAGCTAGGAAAGGATAATTCCCAGGCAGCATGTCAGAGCTGCTCAAGGGTTTAGGAAGAAAATTTTAGCCTTTCCAGGTGGTTTGTAGATAATATAATGGAACTCAACCCGGACTTGCTATGCAAGAGCAAGAGACTGACAAGCTGGCAAGAACCGGTCATAGTTGGCACTGCTTTTCTGCAACACTGTTCATAGAAGGACCCATGAAGGGGAAAAATTTACAAGACAGAGCGACTGGCAGGCTTATAGGAGAAAGCGACCTGAGAAGCCAGGGGTTGCCTTCAAGTGAGTCGGAGAGTTCCCTCAGTTTTAAAGAAGGAAATAACCCGTACCCGTTCCTCCTGCTCTGCAAAGAAAAAGACAAAAAAAGTTGATTCTAGGGCTTAGTAATTGATTAACGGCAGAATATTGCGGGATCAAACTGCACAGACAAGACCGAAGAAGGGTCCCTAAGTGCCTGCAGCCAGAGAATATGGGCGGAGGGATAGTCGTGTAAACTTACTCACAACTCAGCACTCCTGCAACAGCCCATGATCTTAGGGTAAATAATTTTCCGAGTTTTTTTTTTGGAAAAACAGGAAAGGACAGAGAGATTTCCCTTTTTTTTTAGAAATTTTTGAGCAAGAGGGAGGGCTTGAGGCGGGAGGGAGGCATACAGAAGGAGGCCACTGAGGGGATAGTGGGAGGGTCAGTAATGAATGGTGAAGATACAAGAAGATCAAGAATTACGGTGAGTGCGTAATTTCATATCTTCCCTTGTCAATCCTTCACCATTCGTCTCCCTGGTAGTACCAGCTCCTCTCTTCCCCAGAAGGAGGTAAAGACCCTGAGGAACAAGACCCTAGGCCTCTGTTGGAGAAACAGAAGGGGAAGACCCTGGCTAATTCACAGAAGCCTAAGTGGGAGAAGAGCTAGAGGTGCCTCGAGGGGCGGGGAGGCAGAGAAAGCCCCTGCAAAAGAATACCTAGCTCTAAGGAAAAGAGGCAGGTCCCCGGAGGCGGAGGCGAATCACCCCTCACTGCGGCCAGGGGTGACAACCTTGAGAAGAGCGAAGCCATGCCGTCCGCCTAATGCAGATCGCTGTCCCATAAGCCTGGAAGCCACCTCATTGGCGTCTTAAGATGCTACCACTTGCCTGGTGTCTTGCCAGCTCCAGGCCTACAGCGGAGGCAACAACTTGTCTGGTTGCTCCGTATCGAGCATCGGCTGGGAGTTGAAAAGCATCAATCACAGATGCCGGTTGTAGGCAGCGTGGTGAACCTGATGATGCTATACAAGCAGCATAGAGAAGAGACACTCTCAGCTGGCAGTCGAAGACAGAGAGTCTGGATCCGGTGGGTGGTGATGCTCCCAGGCAGCAGCAGCGGAAGGGTGTCAGTGGTAGACCAAACCAGAAGGGGTTGGGAAGGGTACCTAGAGACTCCGAGGGCACAATACCCACGCTGACAGTCAGCCGGGGCTGGAGAAAGAAGGCTGGTGACTGCCAGGACCGGATAGACGCCTCCTGAAGGGATAGGCCAGAAGGGTACCACCAAATGATGGGCACTGAATTCCCCAAAGATTCCACGCGTCTCCGTTCAGTATTGTCTCTTGAATATAGGAGATCCGAGGTCCCTCACCATCCTGAAAGGAATCGGCTGATATTCCATTGAAATCAGCATCGGAGGAGAGATGAGCAAGGGGTTCCTCCCCCTCAGAGGAGGGAGACGAGGATGATGGGGAACTGGAATGCCCAGAAGACTCCTGCGGCGGTGGGGAGAGTCGAAAGACCCGCTCATGCATATATCTAACATATGAGGGGAAGGCCGCCACAGAACCTCTGAACTGCTCCCAGGATAACGGACCCGTAGGACCGACATGGCCCGGGAGGCGCGGTGGGAGGAGGCAAAGAAGATGGGAGAGGGGCACCTCGAGGAGGCAACAGATCTCTGCCAGGGCTCCTGGAATCTGGGGAACCCGAGCCCGAGGCTGGGCGGGGTCCCGGACAGCAAACCAGGCCGCAAGGCGGAACCCTGGGAGGCGGAGCCTGGAAGAGCCAGGGAGACCTCCCCTGCGATGAAATCGGGACTGCATGGATCCAGAGAGACAGCCACTGCGCCACGGAGGCACCCCTAGAGCCCGGAGGGAAGGGCCAGGGTTCGGCACTCCGGCTCCTGGCCACCCAGTGGCCAAAGAGACCGAGGGCCTGTTCCCCTGCCCTCAACCCCTCGGACTCGAGAGAGTCCTCCTCCTCGACTGCAGCGTTCCCACCCCTCCAGAGAACAACAGCACCCGGAGGTAGCTCCACACGGTCCCCAGAGGGCCTCCCCTCAGTCACTCACGCCTCCCTCCTGGGACCCACGGCCACCCCAGCCGGGGAGCCCTCGAGGAGAGGGCGGAAGAGGGACAGAGGAGAGGCCGCTCGCCCGCCTGGCACCTCGAGCCACAGGGGACCCCGACTCCGAAGTGGGGGTGCCAGGATGGGTCCACGTCCGAGTCATCGGCCTCCGAGGAGGGCCGAGATCAGCAGGACCTCAATGCTGGCTACCCGGGGTCCCAGAGGCAGCAGGGCATGAGCTGCACATACCAGAAAGCGGCGCCCGCTCGCCCCGAGCACGCTGGCAACAACCAGACCCGATCCCAGATCCTCCGCAGCGCCAAGCAGCACCGCTCAGCGTCTGAAACCGAGCGGCGCGCGGGAAAGCGAAATCAGGCCAGCGGCAGGGCAAAGCAGATCACGGCGCCCGGATAGCACCGGAATCAAAGCAGCGCCGTAACAGCACCGTCGATCACGGCGCCCTTGACAGCGCCAATCCTAACAGCGCCATAAACAACACTGCCTCGATCACCAGCACATAAGCAGCGCCCGGGATCGAGCCGGCGCCGAAAAAGGAAGCGGGCACGATCGCCCTGGCCCATCGAGGGCCTCGACACTGGGAGCCTGCACCTCTGAGGAGGTGACTGCCCGGCCGGTGTGTCGGGCAGCGGCCCCGGAAGGGACAGGCGCTCCCGACACCTTGAAGGACCTCCTCTTCGGCAAGAAAGAGATGGGAAGCCCCTCCTCCTCGGACCGTATAGGCCGGGGAGGACCTGGGGGGCAGGCCTAGAGACCTTACCTGGGAGTCCCATGAAGCGACACCGCCCTCAGTTGGCGGAGGCCTCACACGTGAGCAGCGGACTTAGAGGCTGTGACGGTCCATGGAAAAGCAGGCATCCACAGCGAATCCATATCATGGTTGGGTCCCAGGCAGCGAAGACACCGTCATGCGGTCCGGGACGGAGGAAATGCAGGCCACAGGAGCACCGGCAGCATAGGGGCCAGACCGTCTTGAAAACTTCGGCTCAGAACGGACATAAGCAAAACTATTGAGGAAAAAACACAGTAGGAAACACACCGGCCGTGCAAATGAAAGAGAACAGTCTTACGGTGTAGGCGTGGAGCAACTAAAAATGGAGGGTGGCCGAAAACTCGCGGTTGAAAATGCTCAGCAAAGCAGGTGCTGCCTCGTGGCGGGAGGAAACAGAACAGGTTGGAGGAGGTGGGGTAGCTACTGCCAGGCAGCCTCGCACATGGCGTTGGTCTGAGGCGCCGTTGGAGCTAGCTTTAAAAAAAAAAAAGCTCCCGTGGTGAGGAGATTCTTGGCCTCCACACCCAGGGAGTAATGAATGGTGAAGATTGACAAGGAAGATCTCTGGCCGCTCAGGAAAGTACAGTTCACAGGAACTTACTGTAACAGTAGATCTTGAGGACAGCTCTTGCAGCAGGTAACACCATTAGGACTGAAGCCGGCGGGCGTCAGGACCCCATGGAAATCTTCTAGCTAGCAGTCTTCAGCGGGGACCACCTCCATCGGTCCTGCCCCCAATGTCAGACGTAGTACATAAGGAGGCGGTCCCGTCAGATTCCCCAGTTCTCCCGCCGGAGACTCCCGGCCGCGGATGACATCAGAAGGGGAGACTGAGGATCCACCATCAGAAGAAAGAGTGTAAGCTCCTGCCAGAGCCTGGTGAGCCATACCTCCTCAAGGGGCGGTGGGTGGGAAGGTACCTGCTGCAAGAGCTGTTCTCGGAAGATCTACTGTTACGGTGAGTCATGCAGTAACTGTACTATCTTACTTCAAGATACAGCTCTTGCAGCAGAGTAACACCATTGGGACTGATTCCCAAGCAATAGCGTCTAAGTTTTCTGGGAGGAGGAGTTAGGAAGATCTGGAACAAGTCCTGACTCTAGGACAGGAGACCTGTAGGCAGCAAGGCAGAACAGGCTCTCCGCCTGATGTAATATCCAGGCTATAGTGCCTAATAAATGTGTGCACAAAGCTCCAAGTAGCTGCAGCACAAATGGCGAGGTGGAGGCGTCGCGCAGTGCTGCAAAGAGGTAGCCACCCCCCTTGTCGAGTGGCCCCGACTATGCCCCGGAGGGGCTTCTGTTTGCTGTTGTAGCAAAATGAAATACACTGGACAAGCCAGCGAGAAAGAGTCTGCTTTGAGACTGGATGGCCCAGCATCCTCTCAGCGAAGACACAAATAGTTGCTCCGACGTGCGAAGCTGTTTAGTTCTGTTCAGGCAGTATCTTAAGGAGTGGTGAACATCCAGGGTGTGAAGCAACGCCTCTCCTCTATTAGAGTACTTGGGGAAAGTACACAGGCAGATCGATGTCCTGGTTGAGTGAGGCAGAGACCACCTTAGGCAGGAATTTGGGATTAGGTCCTCAGAGACACTCTGTCCTGGTGGAAAATTAAATAAGGCTCCCTACACATAAGAGCATGAGCTGGAAATTCTCCCTTGCTGGCGGATGGCAGCAGCTAAAAGTAACGATTTTCCCGCGACGAAAGCGCGGCTCGCAATCTCACGCGGCCAGGTTCAAGGGGGCGTGGGTTGTTGAGACAAAGGTAAGTCCCAAGGAGGCAGGATCCTTGATGGGTGGCCCTGGGTGTAACACCCCTCTCAGGATGTCTCGAGGCATCTAGCTGTGCCACTGTGTGTGCATCCTCCCGGGAAGTGTGCAGGCGAAATCGCGAGAGGTGAACTTTGATGGAGGAGTGAGGCGAGACCCGAATGAAGAGGAAAGCAGGTATTCAAAATCAGTTTCACTGGGCATTCTAAAGGGAAAGGCGGCGTGCCTGCGACCACAAGCAAAAGCGGTGCCACTTCATGGCGCCGCGTCGCATCGTTGCTGACTTTCTGGCCGCAGAAAGGACTTCAGCTACCTCTTGCGAGACCCGTGTGTGCATAATGGCTATGTCTCTTGGGAGCCAGACATGCAGGTTCAGTGACGCAAGTCCGGGTGGACTAGTGAACCCTCCTCCTGAGACAATAGATGGGAGCTGAAAACAGCGGAAATAAAAGTGCGTACCTAACGTAATTATGATCTTTCTTGTATCTTCACCATTCATCACATATGGGTACTGGCCCGAGATCAGGACCCGTGAGAACTTTTTTTTTTCTTAAAAGGATAGGTGGAGCTAACAGCATCAGCGCTGCCCTCGAGGCCGGCGTACTGCGTGGCGCTTCGAGGTTGGCCGTTAGGCTGTGTTGACTCTGCCTGCCTACCAGTTCCCAGTCGCCGGAGAGGTAAGAGGAAGGGATGGAGGGTGGGACAAAGAGGTCAAGGGACAGAAAGGAAAGGAAAAACTGAACTAAAGGAGAAATAACGACTGAGAGGACAGCAAAGAAAGAGAAGAAGACTAAGGGAGTTGGTGGGCCCCAATCTCTGGAGCGGAGGAAGGGAGGGAGGAGGAAAATTTAGGAGAGGTGGGAGGTAACAAAGTATCTGGGACCTTGTCCGTCACCAGATTATAGGAACTGCAAGGAGTAGCAAAGCTCTCTGCCAGAATTCAAGGCACAAGAATAACTGGCAAATACCCCAGAAGCAATGTCTGCTATTCTGGAGAAGGACGGGGTACAGGGACTTAATACTCTCAAGAAAGATGTTTGGTGAAAAAAGAGGATTCCCTTCTCTTTTTTTTTTGACAGTTAGTTGAAACCAGAAAGAAGAAGGAGGGCAACCACCAGCTCCACCCCATCGGGTGGAGACATGTAGTAGAGAAGGGTGCAGCTGAGCTGTACTCATAAAGGAGAACACTCCCGTGTCCCTACTTCCCCGCTCCAAAGAAGCACAGAGGAGGGCCCAGAACTGAGAGGCCCAGGGGATGGCGGGAGGGGTTGTGATGAATGGTGAAGATACACAGAAAGATCATAATTACAGTGAGTACGTAATTTTCATATCTTATCTGTGTCAATCTTCACCATTCATCCATATCAAATGATATAAGCCCCGAAGTTGATTCATTACACCTAGGGACAGAGGTCCTTAGCCCTCAATGGGTGACACACTAAGAGACCTTCTGGGCCTGAGGGAGGCCGAGTGGAGAGGCGAGACGGGTCCCGGGCGGAGGAAGTTGCCCAGACAAGCATGATCTCGTCCTATGGGAGGGGTGGGTTCCACAACTGGGGAACCAAATCACCCTCACCGGACCAAAGGGTGACAACCGGGGAAAAAGGCAATACGCCAATCTTCTAGTACAGATTGCTATCTCGACCCCGGTAGCTACCTCGTTGGCATCATAAGATGCCCTCAGCAGTGCCTTGGCTCAGGCCACGTGCAGAAGGCGCAATGGCTTGTCTGGTTTGCTCAGAGTCAGGCAAAGCAGCTAGGATCTGACCTCGATGCGGACCACAATAACCTGTTGAAGGCTGCATAGTGGGCCAGGTGAGCAGAAATGGAAGGAGCAACCGTCCGAGTGAGGTCCTCCTCCCCAGAAATCAAAATCCGAGGTCTTGAGTCTGAGGGCCGGTCACAGTGGAGGCGCGAAGCCATCAGGGGTGTCCAGGTGTGTCAAGCCGGACTGTGGGTGAGGCATAGAACCTGGAGACTCGGGGAGGCACAACACCTCTGGTTGAGGTCCTAGGGGCAGGAACTCGAGAGAGACCTCTGCCAGAAATACAGGGCGCCTCCCGAAGGAGCAGGCCAGAAGCTGACACCAAGGGTGGCCCGCCAAAAATCGCCTAGAAAAGGCGTCGTCGCATGCTCAGGATTGCTAACAGACAGGGTGAAAGGTGAAGGTCCTCCATCATCCTCCACGAGGCCGCTGGTACTCTAGAGAGATCAGCGGCCGGAGGATATGGACAGAGGGTTCCTCTCCTCCAGAAGAGGGGATGAGGAGCTGGAGGTCCTCATCACGTTCTGAGGGTAGCTGCGGGGGTAGGTTGAAAAACCTGGCTGTCCCATAGCCCTAACATGGGCAGGGGTCGAGGCAGCCACAGCTCTGAACTGCTCCCAGGTGGGGAGGGCAGCTGGGACCAAGAATACCTGGGGCGCTGGGAATCGGACAGAGGACAGGGGCAGAGCCGAGAAAAGTCATTTGACCTCCCACCAGGGCTGAGGCGGACCATGAGCACCCAGGAGGTGCCCAGAACTCACAGCCGACAGCTGTACAACCCACGTTGGTACTGCCTAGGCTGTGCCCAGAAGAATCCCACAGTGGGCCGGCGGGGTCGTAAAGTCAGAAAGGATGGTCCCCTGCCTCAAAGAATGGGACCCCCTCAAGGAACCCGGAGGGAGGTGGAAATCGCGCCGGCCCAGCCCAGGGCCTGGTGGACACCAGAAGGCCAACATGGGCCCCACCCCTCGACCCCTCAGAGTCCAGGAGAGTCACTCCTCCTCGAGAGGGCCAGCCTAGGTAGCTGGCAGCTGGGCTGCCCTGAAGCAAGACCCAGGGGCAGCACCCTCCTCCTGTGGCTTCTCGATGGGCCCCAAAGTTGGGTGATCAAGACACTACTGGAGGAGTACCACCACTGAGGGTCGAAGGGAAACCCCCAAGGCCAGGTTGCAGAGCAATGGTGGCACGGACCACTGCCTGCTGGTCAGCACCACTGACCCTAACCTCGGGGACTACCTGACGCTCTTCAGAAGGGGGCTGGCTACGACTGATCAGGCAAGACCACTGGATCGATCTCCTCTGCAGACAACCCCGAAGGTGTGACTGCCAAATCTGACTCTGAGCCGACTCCGAAGAGGTAGAGTCTGGGCTCTGGGCCAAACAGTGGGAGGCGAGAGAGCTGACTTTGCCAGAGGGCCCGACAGCCAGGCAGTGCCAGAGGCGGCACCCGTACCCTCCGCAATCCCAGCAGGCGGAGGCTCACAGAAGCGCTAGGGCAGCTCGGGCCGGGAGGTCAGGCCAGGAGCCAGCAGCACAAATCAAGTCCACTAGCACGGGGCGGTACCAGGGACAGAGGCAGGCGCCGGCAGCAGACCCACTAACAACCTCAGCGCCCAGTGACACGCCCAGGCCCCCGGCGCTGCAGCGCAGCACAGACCAAAGCGGCGCCCGGCGGCCAGAGGCGGACTCAGTGCAGAGCGGACTGACTGCCAGGACCCTCTGCGCGCGGCGCACTGGGACACCGATGGGCGCGGAAGGGGCGGCACCGGCTGCCCGGCCGAGGCCAGCGGACTTCTTGGCACGCGGCACCATGCTCAACCTCGGCGCCGGGCGAGACATAGTGAAAGCGGCGCCGGATCCAGGCCTGACGCCTGAGCAGCGTCGGCGCCACAAGAGCCCTGGCGCTGAGCGGCGAGTTGGCGAACAGGGCCTGGCACCGACGCGTCGACCCGGGCCTTCCGAGGCCGTGGGAGGCGACACCGGAGGAGCCTTCATCCCGAAGGCGATTGCCCGTGGCGGCGCTTCCGCCCGCTCCGGGAGAGCGGGGCGGGCCTCCTGCACCGCAGGAGGAACCTTAACAATGCCAGGCTACAAGTAGCAGAGGCTCCCTCCTCTTCCGGTCCATATAGAACGGGAGGGGACCAGAGGAAAGAGCGAGGCGCACCTTGGCCCGGCAGTGTGAACCCTACCCCGAAAGTCGGCGGGCTCGCCCCTTTCAGCATGGCGCTGTTAGGGCGGCGGTCCATGGAAAAGCAGGCATCGCACAAATCCATGTCGTGAACCGGGCCAAGACACACGAGACACCGGTCATGCTGGTCGGTAACGGAATATTGATGGCCGCACGGGCACCGACGCATAGGGGGCCGACCCGCATTAGAAAACTTCTTGCCCTCCGACCGAGATATGACCTACGGAAAAAAAATGAAAATTACGTACCTACCGTAATTCTTGATCTTCTTGGACGAGTCTCCACCACTCATTCACACTAGTGGGATCTGCGCCGGAGGCACTAGGACCATCAGGAGCAAACTTTTTGCTGGAGGTTGACCCCGAGAGATGGCGCCGCTATCTGGCAATGACTATCTCGAGTCGACTCTCCAACACGCCTCAGTACCTTTTTACCAAGGAGGTGCAGGCGCAACTAACGTAAAGAGTAAATTTAACCTTAAAACCGGACATAAGATAGTCCGGATGACCCTGTAGAAGGGTCAACAAAAGTCTTCACGGCCTAAAGATTCGGGGGTGAAGACCAACACAGCAGTGAGCTCGGGGGATGGAGGGTGGGCGTGTGAATGGGTGGTGGAGACTGCGTCCAAAAGATCAAGGAATTACGTGAGTCGTAATTTCATATCTTCCTGGACATAAGTCTCCCTACTCATTCACACCCGGGAAGTGCCAAGCTGATAATCCCCCAAAGGCGACAGGGCAGCCGGCTCAGGCGTCTAGAACAGAAGTCCGTAAGGATAGTTCTGCCGAGAGGCGGATATGTCGCCTGGCATGAACATCCAGTGCACAATGTATGAAGGTATGCACTGAGCTCCAGGTGGCGGCACTGCAGATATCTGCAATCGAGACATTCCAATTTCCACTAGGGATGAGCGGCCGCCCTAGTAGAGTGAGTGTAAACTCTACCTTCTAACCAACCTGTGCCATGGAATAGCAATGTAAGACATGCCACCAACCATGATGAGATGCATCTGATAGCGACAGGCTGACCCAGCCGGGTCTCGCTGAAGAAACAAACAATTGCTGAGTCTTCTTGAAAATTCTTGGTTCTGTCTAAGTAGAAAGCATAAGGCTCTCTTAACATCAAGGAATGAAGAGACCGTTCTCCTTCATTTTGGAAGTTAGAGTAAGAGGAAGGACCAGAGGTTGGTTTAGATGGAATTCTGACACACCTTGGGAAGAAATTTAGGATGATGCAGTGTCTACTTTGTCACTATGGAACACAGTATACGGAGGGTCCGTAACTAGGGCATGTATCTCAGAGACCCTGTGGGCTGAGGTAATGGCTACTAGGAAGGCTGTCTTCCAGGTAAGAAATTTTAGCTCACAGGTAGCTAGGGGTTCGAAAGGCTTCCGAGTGAGCATGTCTAGCACAAGGTTAATGTCCCAGGTTGCAACCGGACGTCTTACAGGGGGTCTGGCATGCAGAATTCCTTTAAGAAATCTCTCTACCATAGGTAACTGAGCCAGAGACAAGGAAGAAACCGGCTCATGGTACGCTGAAATGGCACTAAGGTGAACTTTAACTGTAGAGTACTGGAGACCTGAGTTTGATAGGTCCAAGGTACTCCAGAACCTTGTCTGGAGGACAGGAAAATGGATTCAAGAGGACTTTGCACAGAGAACAGCTTCCACTTGAAGTGTAAGTTTTTCGAGTAGCTGGCTCGGGCAGCCAGAAGGATGTCTGAGACTCTTGGAGGCGTTGAACTGGTTCACTTCTACCTCTTCAGGAGCCAGGCATGAAGGTGAAGTGACCTCAGGTTGGGATGGACCAACGAACCCTGAGTCAGAAGGTTGATTTGCAAGGGAAGTGGTTTCGGAGAGGTTGCCGACATACTGTTGAGTAGAGGAAATACAGGTTACTCACCTGTAACAGGAGTTCTAGGAATGGTATATGTTGTTCATCCACACTCATTGGCAGTATCCTTGCCGCTTTAAATCTTGCCGGAAGGTCTTCAAGCATGCTCCTCCCACCCACCCGGGTGGTATAACTCTCGGCTCCGCCCCATGACGCCAGATCTGGCCCGCTGGAAGCTCAGGTTGTGCGTCGAGGCCGGGGAGGTCGGGTGGGTCGTGTGGATGAACACATATACCATTCCTAGAACTCCTGTTACAGGTGAGTAACCTGTATTTCTAGGGACATGGATATGTTGTTCATCCACATCATAACGAGACTCCTAGCAGTTCTCCGGGAGGAGGGAGGCAAGGCACACCCCATATACTTACTTGGGAAAGAGACTGGAGAACGAGGCCCCAAAACCAGCATCCGGCGTGACTCCAAGGTCGATGTGGTAGTGAGGTAATGAAGGTGTTTGCTGACTTCAGGTAGCAGCCTGCAGATTTCCTGGATAGGGGCGTCCCTGGAAGCAGCCACCGTTGCAGCAGTATGGCCCGGGTAGAATGAGCTCTTATCCTCTGGGAGGCTCCATGCCCGCTTAACTATGTAGAGATCTATGCAGGAGGTTACCCACCTCTTATCGTCCGCTTGGCTGCAGGTCTGCCAGATCACGACTTCAGCGTGGGTGACAAACAGCTGGCGAACCTCTCCCAATTTCAACCCGTGCTGCCTTATAATAATGAAGCGCCCTTCTAGAGATCAGAGTATGGAGCCTATATTCGACCTCGAGGTGTGATTGAGGGTAGAACACCGGCAGAGTCAACACCTAGTTGAGTGAAACTCCGACACCACCTGCGGAAGGAATTTCGGGTGGGCGCAGGACAACTCTGTCCCTGTGGAAGACCAGGTAAGGAGACTCGATGGAAGCGCCTGGAGCTCTCCCATCCTTCTGGCTGGCGTGATAGCCACCAAGAAGGCGGTCTTCCACAAGGTGAGAGAGAGCACACCTGTGCATAGAGTTGAATAGCTTGCCCATGAGCTTTGCCAGTACCAGCAGTAGATCCCACGGAGGTGGGGGTTCCCGCACTGGAGGAAATGTGATCAAGGCCTTTGAAAAAGCGCCAGACCACTCTCCCTGCGCCACGACTGCTTCGGCCAGCGCCCGGTAAGCGAGATGGCTGCCAGGTGCACCCTTAGGGTCGTCGACCTAAGCCCTTGACTAGAAAGGGACCAAATAGTCCAAAATGCTTGCCAAGGAACAGGAGGAAGGGTCAAGCCCTTGCCCTGACGCAAATGGAAAACCTTTTCCATTTGAAGGCACCATTTTCTGGTCGACTCGCTGCAGGACGCCTCAGCTACATTTGAGGACCTACGTCGGGAAGACCCCAAAGCCTGGAACTCTGGCAGCTCAGGAACCAGGCCGTCAGGTGCAGGGATTGAAGGTCGGATGGAACACCTTCCCTGATTGACTGAGAGCAGGTCGGGCGAGCTGGAAGCTGCAGCGAGTCCTGGAGCTGAGACTGAGGAGATCTGGGTACCAGAACTGGCGAGGCCAGTCTGGGGCTATCAGAATCACCTCCATGCCCTCCTCGCCTTGAGAAGCACCTTGTGGATCAAGGGAAATGGGAAAGGCGTAAAGAGGCCGGGGTCCATTGCCTCGAGAAGGCATCCCCAGCGAGAGCCCTGCTGAGGCGGGCATGGAACAGACTCAGCTTCGCGTTCTCCATTAGAGCAAACAGGTCCACCTGAGGTGTGCCCAAAGGGAGAACAGATGCTGTACTACCTCCGGCAGGAGAGACCACTCGTGGGATGCAGCCCCTATCCGGCTCAGGGCGCCGGCCAGGGTGTTGGAGGCTCCTGCCACGTGAATGGCTAGGAGATCCGCCTCCAGGCTGCGCCACAGTGACCATCTGGAGAGCTTCCTCTGCATAGAAGCATGGAGGCGCGTCCCGCCCTGGCGGTTTAGATAATACATGGTCGTGGTATTGTCCGTCTGGACTCGGACCACTTGACCCGGAGGAGCGAGCAAAGCGGTGAGAGCTAGGCGGACCGCCGAGACTCCAGCAGGTTGATGTGGCATCAGGACTCCCTTGAGGACCAGAGGCCATGAGCAGTGTTCCCCAGATGGGCACCCCAGCCATCAGAGAGGCATCCAGTGCAACAGAGACCGTCGGCTGGCGCAGGCGGACGAGCAGGATGCCCTCCTGCAATTGATCTGGAGCGGTCCACCACTGGAAGCATTCCACATCCCTGTGTCACCGACTGAAGCTGGTCAAGGATCGTGGCGTTGTGACCACTGGCTGGCCAGTCCCACTGAAGAGGGCATGTTCCAGCAACCCAAGCGGACCACGCTGGTACAGGCCGCCATGAGACCAGGAGGCGCAGGAAGTCCGGGCAGGCGCAATTGCCCAACCAAAATGATCGGGCAAAGGAGGAAAGAACCTCGGCCCTGTCCTTGAGGCAGCAGCTCTGGCTTGAAGAGTCGAGCTGCGCCCGATGAATAAAATCACCTGCTTCGACCGAGTTCCGACTTGGCCTGGTTGACAAGGGGCCCAGTTGAAACAGACCTGGAGGCCAGATCTCTGGACCACTCCGCCTCCTTCCTGGAGGAGCTGCTATCAGCCAGTCGTCCAGGTAAGGGTACACCCGGACCCCTCGGCGCGCTAGAATGCTGTCACCACTGCCATGCATTTGGTGAAGACCCTGGGAGCTGGAGACAAGCAGAGGGCATGGCTCGGAACTCGAAGAGATCCTTCCGCTCGGGCGAAGGATCTCTGGTGAGGCAGACGGATAGGGACGTGGCACGTCCTACAGAGTCAGAGACAGAACCACGCCCGGCGTTCCAAGGATGGTATTATCTGAGCCAAGTGATGACCATCCTGAAGGTTCGAGACCTTAGGAACTTGTTTAGAGTCGTGTGGGTAGAATGGGCGCCAGCCCCGTCCGTTCGGAACCAGGAAGTACCTGGACACAAACCCTGGGTCTGAGGAGGGTCCACCACCTCTCTTACCACCTCCTTCTGGAGGAGGAGGTGATGTCGGCCTCGACAGCCGCCAGTGAGCTGGGGATCCCGAAGCCCCGAGGCGGCGGCTCTGAAGGTGGTGCCTGCTCAATTCAGAGGCAGGCCTCTTCCACCACCTCAAGACCCACCTGTCCGTGTTAACAGCGGACCAGGCGGAAGCGGAAGTGCGGGCCGTCCCCACGAGACAGAGGCCAGGTAGCGGGGATGGGGGCGACACCCTCAGCCCGTCACTGGGCAGGCTTGGAGGAGGGGACGGCCGAGGACCTCCTGGGCCCTTTCCTCCTGCCTCCTGTCAGAGAGCGGCGGCTTGGGTTTGGGATACAAGGCCGAGCCTGCTGGCCCTGGCGTACTGGGCAGGCGCGCGGGGCACAGAAGGACGAAGAGCTTAGGCTGTGGTTTGCGGCCTTTGTCCTTCTGAGCGGAAAGACCGAGTCAAGGTGGCATTGGACTTCTCGATCCTCTGCAGGTGACCTTCCACCCCAGGGCGAAGAGGTCAGTCCCCAAAAGGAACATCCGCCAACTTGTGCTGGGTATCCAGTAAAGGTGGATATCCTCAGCCAAGCCCTTGACGCATAGCCACTGCGGCGCCACCGATCTAGCACATGAGTCCCCTACCATCAAAGCAGTCTGGAGCTGCTGTTTGGCCACTACCCCCCTGGTCCGCACCTGCTAACCGTAGTCTGCAGATCGGCGGAAGATGAGATGACCTCATCCAGGGGCCCAACAGGGCATAGAAAATGTGCCATGAGGGCGGCCGAGACTAGCCTGGCAGAAGGCCGAGGAAGGCGCAGCGTAGACTTTTTAGCCCGACATAGTCCAATTTCTTGGACTCCTTGTCAGGAGGTTGTCCACATCCTGGCGGCCCAGCGAAAGCGCTGTCGGTAACCAACCCCTCAGCAGAGATTGTTCAAAAAAAACCGGACAAGGAACGGTAGGGACGCGACACTTCCTGGCCATCCTGGCAAGGCGGGAGCAGGAAGCAGGCGCTGCCAAAGTTCAGTGCGGACCCCTATGGCCTCGGCCACGGAAGGCCTCGTCGGAGAATCCTCGGTCCAGAATCTCCGTGAGGGATACCTGGCCCACGTTTGGAAGCGGTTGAGCCCCATCGGTGACTCGAGATGAGCGAGCAGTCCTAGGAAGGACGACGGGCTATCGTCCATTGGCTGACCTCCTGAAGACTCCAAGTCCAGTCGCTTGGAAGAAGGAGGAATCATCTTCGGACTCGGGAAGAGTCCTCGAAACTGCCTCTGGCCTGAGCCACCTTCACCTGCGAGGTCGGTCGGGAGTGAGGGTAACTGACAGCCATGGGGTAAACCCTTAGCCGACCGAGAATCATGGTTGAGACCCCCCAGTGGTGGCTGTGGGCGGAGGTTCCACGCAATCGGTGGAGCAACCAGTTTGGCGGAACTCTTGGCCTGGGTATGAGCTCTCGGGCAAGAGTCGGGGGTTGTGTCGGCCGTTCGGTGACAACCACTAATGGCGGGGGAAGGCGCGGAGTAAGCTTATTCCGGCCAGGAGAGCTGTTGCAACATAAGGTCCTCGTACCGTCGGCGTAATTCGTGGCCTCCCTCATCGAGAGGAGGGCGAGACGACGGCGCGACGCTTACATGCAGTGCCGAGACCGGACCGCCTATGGCGGTGGGAACGGCTGGACCGCAAGAGGTCCAGACCGAACCGAGAGTCCCGAATTTTCGGGTCGGTGCAGGAGGTGTCGGCGGAACCGACACTCCTTGACTCGGAAGGTCCATCCAGGGCTCGGAACCGGAGGCTGAGGCCACGGGATCCTCAACTCCTCGCCGAGGAGAGGGAGGAATCTCAGCTGCTAAAGCGACAGCCTCAATGGGTCAGAAAAATCTCGACTTCATCAGTGGGAGTCTCGGTCCAACTGACCTGGCCAGGAGGACACCGTGAGGCCAGTGGCAAGCTTGACATGATGGGCGAAGCGACGGTGAAGGCGGCCGGGAAGGGACCTTCCGCTCCCAAGGCGTCGACGGAGGGACTTACCCTTGTCCTCTTTTTGGACCGAAAAAGGTCCAGCAGGCATGACCCTTCTCCTTTAGTGAGAGGGACAGACAAAGCTCATAAAAGGAAGCCGTGTGGAAGAACCCAGAGGCAGGATAAATGCGGCAGGAAAGAATCTGACCCGCGCCGCCTCCTCTTGAGGGCGACCATCCCTTTCGACCCCTGATCCTTGACCCGACGCCCGGCAGACACCGCCAACAGGCCTCCTTGGACTTCACGGAGAAGCGCTTCGGGGCGGCCAGTTGCAATCGGGCGCTACGGTCTTCGGGCGTGGGCCGAGAAAGATGAGCACAGGTGCAAGCCTGCGGGTGTGCTCAAGGCCTAACAGTGAACACGTGGAGTGTGGATCCGTCCGAGACATCTTCTGCCCGCATGGGCATCTCCGAAAATCCGGTCGGTTTATCCATCGCGGCGAGGGATCGAAGACTGAAGTCTTTTTGCAAAATATTGTTTTAAATCCACATAGCGGGAAATAGGAACCAGTCACAAGACGCAGGCGTTAAGGAGGAACCTGAGCTTCAAGCGATAGGAAAGATCTGGCGTCATGGGGCGGAGCCGAGTTATACCACCGGGTGGGTGGGAGGAACAAGCTTGAAGACCTTCCGGCAAGATTTAAAGCGGCAAGGATACTGCCAATGAGTGTGGATGAACAACATATCCATGTCCCTAGAAACCATAGTTACCGAGGCCAGGAGGGAGCAATGAGAATCATCTTGGTCCCCTGAGACTCGAATTTGAGAAGTACTCTCTGAATTAGAGGAAGTGGTGGAAAGGCGTAAAAGCGTTTTGTCCACACAGCCTGACGCATCCTGACAGAAAATGCCAGGCCCTGGATTTCTGGAGCAGAACAGAAAGCATTTTGTGTTGAGTGGGGATGCAAAAGGTCCAGGTCTGGAGTCCCCACTCTTGAACAGTGACCGAGCTACGGCTGGATTGAAAGACCACTTCGTGAGGTCTGCTTCTGTTCTGCTGAGGTGATCTGCCAAGTCGTTTGTATACCTGGTAGATATACCGCTTGAATTAGAGACTTTTGCTCCAAACACCACTCCCACCCTCTCATTGCTTCCCTGCAGAGGGCAGAATGAACACCGCTTACTTGTTGATGTAATACATCACAGCTTTGTTGTCCGTTTGAAGGAGAATGTTCTTGTGACAAGAATATCCTTCAACGCTCGGATCATATAGAGGGACTGCTCTCATCTCCAGGACATTTGTGTGAAGCTGAGCCTCGAGCTGGTCATACACCCTGGTGTGGAGAGAGCGACAGTGGGCTCCCCATCCCATCAGCGATGCGTCTGTGGTGATGGAGATCTGATGATCAGAGGAGCAAGGGGAATCCTTCCAGGACATTGCTCTCTTGAGACCACCAGGTGAGAGACAGCCTGAGGGCTCTGTCACCTTCATGGGATAAGACTGGGGGTGAGGTCGGTGACCACTGAGCAGAGAGCATCCATTGGGTGGTCCTCATATGTGCACCGAGCTGGGGTACAGTGAACACTGAGGGCGCCATGAGACCCAACATCGCTGCATCGAGAGCTGTGACCGATCTGTTCTCCCGATGTAACGGGCCATCTGAAGGATGTCGAGTCTTCTGTCCTCTGGAAGGAAAGCCTTCGTGGAAGAGGTGTCCAGAAGGTCCCTATGAAAAGGAGCCTCTGGGAGGCTGCAGCTGTGACTTCTTCAGATTCAGCAGAACTCCCATGGACGACATAGGCGGGAGGCCATTTGAGCGGCTTCCAGGGTCCCTTGGCTGGATGGGCTTGCTAGGAGCCAATCGTCCAGGTAGGGAAACACTCGGAGTCCGAGCTTCCTGAGATGCGCTGCGAGAACTGCAAAACACTTTGTAAAGACTCGCGGCGCCGAGGATAGCCCAAAGGGCAGGACTCTGAACTGATAGTGTTGACCCAGAGCCACAAACCTCAGGAATTTGTGATGGCTCGGTGGATGGGGATATGCTGGTAAGCATCCTGCATGTCAGGGAGGCAAGCCAGTCGTGTTGATGCAGCAAAGGTAACAGGGTACCACAGAAATCATTTGAATTTCTCCCTGGGGAGAATTTGTTTAACTTTCTGAGGTCTAGAATGGGGTGCATCCCCAGATTCTTTGGAACCAGAAAGTAGTGGGGTAGAACCTGTGTTTAAGCTGATGCGGGGCACCAGTTCTACTGCCCTGTTGCTCAGAAAGGCCCTGGATCTCGGCGGCGAGGGTCTGACTGAGAGGCCGACAACCTGGGTTGCCGTTTGGGAGGGACGATTCGGGGGTTTCCAGAAAATTGAGAGAATAACCCTCGCTGAATTATCAGAGGACCCATTGTCGAGGTTATGGACTTCCACTGGTTTGTAGAAGTACAGCGGGCGAAGCCTCCACGGGAGAAAGTTCACCACCGGGCAGTGGGGATGGAACTTGGGCGACGGCAATTCATAAGGTGGCGCTGGGGCTTTAGGCCCCTGCGCTTCTCCGTCTTCTTTGAGGTTGGGCAGGTTGGCTTTTAGGAGCTTCCCTGCCTCTGCCTCGAAAGGACTGGCGACTATGAAACTGGCGGTTACCACCATGCCCGAAGAGTGGTAGCGGAGGATCTAGCCAGCTTAATGCCAGAGCCTAGTCTTCTGAGTGGCCCCAGGCTTGCTCTACCTGAGGACCCGAAAGATATGAGCCATCAAGAGGCAACACCATTACCTGCTGCTGTGCCATCATTCAAAATCGGAATACGCAGCCAGGAGTGACGTTGAGTACAAATACCTACGAGCTGCTGAACGAGGAAGCAGTGTCAAAGCGTCCATGGCAGCTTTGACCTGTTGGTTATTAGACTCAATACCTCTGCTTGAGGAAGGCGACCTTATCATTCTCTGCCAGGACACAATAGGATCGCAAAGGCTTGAGATGCCAAAATGGGACGATCCTTGGGGCTGAATATTTCCTATCAATGGATTTAGCACGAGGGAGTAAAGCAGGATTATTCCATACCATTTGAGACACGTCTCGAAGGAAGGTTGAATCGGAGGGTCAAATCCATAGGGATCTCGAAACATGAAGATATTGGAGTCTTTATCTTTTCCCAGGATCGAGTGTCTGTGGTCTGGAGAGAAAGAGATGGAACTCAGGTTCTTCAACAGAGACTTAAAGGACAGGTCCTCGACCACAGAGCTCTGTAGCAGTGAAGATCCTTCTTCCTCCACTTCATCACCCAACAAGGTCTGGGTCAAGCTCAGCATCATCTCTGATGGTCCAGGAAGGACTGTTTGGACAGGAAAGGGATGAAAATATAGGAGAGGAGGAAGAACTGATGGAAGGAGGTCCCGGGCCCCAGTGCCGAGGGAGGTGAGCAGTCGAGTAGCAGCGGAGGTGCAGGTGCCGAAGAGCCCTTGTGACGACACATGGCGGCAGCATGCGCGGCGCCGCGCAGGCACATGGCGCGCAGCGCACATGGCGCCATGACGACGAAAGGGCGGATGGCGCCGCAAGGGCCCAGCGAGTGCCGAGAAAAGGCGCCGACAAGCGCAGAGACCCCATCGGATGGCACCGAGAACACCCCTGGAACCTGGAAAACATGAGAAGAGAAAAACCAGGAGATAAGGGCATCGGTGTGGCCCTGCGCCGCAGCCACATGTGGGGGGGACACCTAAGCAGTCGTGGCACCAAGGAGGCACCTGCGACTAGGAAGGTCAACCGCCTACCTGATCGCCTGACGAGCCCAGGCGCTCCGGGCAACCGAGCCAGGCAGAAGTACCAACCACCGAGCCCATCGCTCCATAAGAGCAGCCCACTGATGAAACTGCTCATCTGGAGACCTACCTATAGGCGGGGTAGGACTCCGATGTCGAAGACGACGGAAACCGGAAGTTGGCGACTCTGAATGAGGAGACCGGCAACTAGCCACGATAACCGACCGTCGCTTGCACAGGCGTATCAGAGGCGACCTCGGTGATGCCTTCTCTTTTGACCTGTGGGCGAAGAAGAGCTCGAGGCGAGCAGTGCGAGAATGCGACCGTTTGTTTTATGCTGGCGGGGACCGCCTCATCCCCGGCATCGGACTGACCGCTGTCAGAACCCGCTGAGAGAAGGGGGCTGACCGGACCCAGCCTGACTGACTGAACAGCTTTCATACGTAAGTCTCCCTACCGTCACCTGACCTGCTCATGGTCGACTCCGTCAAGTAGGCCGAGACTTCTTTATTATATGTTAAAATATAATAGAAATATGATGAAAAGAATAAATCTAAGCGATACTACTATCGAGATAATATTACAAAAATAAACTGAAAACTATCGCTAGTTTGAAGTTTGACTCTGACAAGTGACGCGTAGTTATTGAAGCACACTCGGCGGTGGGGAAAAAAGGAACTGAGGCGGTTGGAGGGTCGACGTCGAGATAGTTATTGCCGCATGAGCTAGCGCCATGGGCGCCATCTCCCTCGGTCGACCCTCCAGCAAAAGTTTGCTCCCGATGGGTCCTAGTGCCTCCGGCGCAGATCCCACTAGTGTGAATGAGTGGTGGAGACTTATGTCCAGGAAGATACACCAAAACAGACTCGACATCGCAATACTTCAAATAAAAAGGAAAGATCTTACCGGCAACGTCGAGTGGAGGCAGAACCCAGAACTAGTAAGTTACCGGTGGACTGAAATGTCGAACGAAAGGCTGAAAGGCCTAAAATTCTTCTCTGACAGCTTCCCACAGGCGACCCGAGCGGTGGGAGGCGAAAACTGGTAGGCAGGCGGAGTCGACACAGCCTAACGGCCAACCCTCGAGCACCACGCAGGTCAGTCGGGCCTCAAGGCGGCGCCAATGCTGTGTCGGCTCCGCCTATCCTTTTTAAAAAAAGCCCCGCTGGGTCCTGATCTCCGCCAGTACCCATATGTGATGAATGGTGAAGATTGACACAGATAAGATCTGGAGGTTCCCGGACAATTGTGTCAGCATGGGAACCAGATCTGCCTGGGCCAGAAAGGCTACCAGGATCATTGTTGCGTGCTCCTGTGCAGTTTGAGAAGGACACTCTGGATCAGCGGGCAGGGTGGGAAGCGTGAGAATCTGTCCGCCCAGGAGAGGACAACGGTCTCGCCAGAAAACACCAGGCCCTGGATCTAGCGAACAAAAATTGGGCAGTTTTGCGTTGGATGGGGACGCAAACAAATCCAATTCTTGAGTGCCCCATCTGTGAAACAGATCCTCTGCCACCTCCTGTAGAAGTTCCCACTCGTGGACTCTGGCCTGGGAACGACTCAGGCTGTCTGCGACGGTATTGTCCACTCCAGGAACGTGAACTGCAATGAGGTTTGCGCCGTGTCGTATTACCCATTCCCACACTCTCATGGCCTCCCTGCAGAGGGGGTAGGAGTGTGTGCCTCCTTGTTTGTTGAGGTAATACATCACCGCTGTATTGTCTGTTTGTAACAGGAGAGTACTCGGTGGAATGTCCGACTGGAAGGCTTGCAGGGCATAAAGGACCGCCCTCATCTCTAATATGTTGATATGGAGATGAGCTTCCCTAAGTAGTCCATGTTCCCTGAGACTTCACCCGTTCAAGTGTGCTCCCACCCCAGCCCTGAGGCGTCTGTGGAGAGTGTTATCACTGGGAGCAGGCGCTGTGAACGGAACCCCACAGAGGGTTCCTGGATCTAGCCACCATTGCCAGTCTCGAACCACGGCCTGTGATTCTGACTGGCTGCAGATGGTCTTGCCTTTGGTCCCACTGCACTCTGAGCATCCACTGGGTTACCCGCATGTGGAAACTTGCCATCGGGACTGTTGGAATGGCGCAGCCATGTGTCCGAGCAGGCGAAGGACCAATCTGGCTGAGACGGTCTTCTTAGCTGATAGGTCCCTTATGAGGGACCGGATGCATTCCGCCTGTCTTCGGGAAGAAAAGCTTTCCCTTGGGTGGTTATCAGAACTGCCCTATGAATTGCAGTTTCTGGGGACGGTACCAGGAGACACTCTGTAGTTGATTAGGATGCCCAGAGACTGAAAAGGATCTGGGTGTGCTGGATAGCTATCAACAGCGCCTCCTTGGAGGAGCCATGAGAAGCCAATCGTCGAGCAGGGAACACATAGTGGCCCTGTCTCCTCAGAGGAGCTGCCATGCACTTGGTAAAGACCCTAGGGGCCGATGACAGCCCGAAAGGGAGCGCCGGAACTGATAGTGGTGGCCGAGAACTCAAGCACAGGAACCTCCTGTGCGCTTGAGCGATGGGATGTGCAGGTGCTGCCTCCATGTCCAGGGACGCCAAGAATGCGCCCCTTCAGCATGGGGATTAGGCCCGGGAGGGTCACCATGCGGAAGATTTGTAGGCGACCGGCATATTGAGGTCGCTAGGTCCAAGATTGACGGAGGTCCCTGTTTTCTTGGAACCAGGAAGAAGTGGAGATAATATCCTGCTCCTCTCTGGTTCTCCGGGACGTGCTCAAAGCTTCTTTCTGCAGCAGCGTGAGCACTTCTTGCCTGATGAGCAGGGTGTGCTGACCCGAGTAACGGGAGAGCAGAGGAGGCCTTGTGGGTGGCTTGTATAAGAATTCTATATAGTGGTCTTTTTTGACCAACTGTAGCACCCACCTGTCGGTGGTGATTGACTGCCACCCTGGCAGGTGGTCTACAGCTGCAACCCCACCTTATTTCCCATTGATCCTGAGGGGCGGGGACGGAAGGAGTCATGCTGCGGCAGCGGAGGTCCCTGCAGGTTGGGCTGACTTGCAGGGACGCTGGCCTCTACTGGAGGGACGACTTGCCCTGGGCTTTCCGGGTGAAGGAGCCCTCGTTGCAGGCCGGAGCAGGCTGTTGTCTCTGAATCCGCTGCAAGCGACACTGGTTCCTACAAAGGAACTGAGTCTAGATCTGTACATGGCCTGGACAGATCTAACGGCCTTCCCAGCTTCCTACAGTTTGGTGATGACCTTCTCAGATGCCTCACCAAACAAAACTTCGCCGAGAAAGGGGGCGTCCAGAATGTTCTTCTGGACATCCGGGGTAAACCCGGAGACACGGAGCCATGAGTGTCTCCGGAAGCATACGCCTGAGGCTGACGCTCTGGCCGAGGAGTCCGTGGAATCGTATGCGGCTCGGAGCACCTGGGTCCCCACGTCTGAACCCGTGCAGAGGAGCTGGAGAAGTTCCTCCTTTTGCCCACCATCTGGCAATTTTCTACCAGATCTTGTCCCTGTTCCCAGGCGTTCTGAAATTGAACCATGTGGTAAGGTAGTTCAGGGACCTGATGCGCAGGTTGCAGCTGTGTAAGGCGCTCACCCATCAGCGTCCAGTTGCTTGGACTCCGGGTCCGGTGGCTGTGTGCTCAAATGTTGCGGTCTCTGGGACCGGTCATGAGAGGCTGTGATGACCAGGGAGTCGGCCAGAGGATGATTAGCCAAGTACTGGTCCTCCCTTGGGGCCTTGTACAGGTGGTCAGCCTTCTTCGGCATTGCCAGGAGCGAATGTGGACATTTCCACGCTGCCTTGGTGATGTCCACAAAGGTGTCCACCAAGGGTGGTACCACCACAGGCTTAGGATCTTTCTGCCGAAGATAACGAGCTAGGCGTAGCCTTCCGGGGTCGAGTTCTTCTGCGTCCTACCCTATGTTCTCCTGGATATGTCTCATGATCTCAGAGAACGAGGGGTTGTCCGGAGGCGACCTAGGAAGTTCACGTGGGTCCGGAGAGGGGACGCTGATGGGAGAAGGAGATCTGGAGCCATCCGAGATGTCCGATCTGGAGTCCTCCGTAGACGGTGAGTAGCGGCGTCTTCTGGATCTCTTGGGGCTGGGTGACCCAGAAGAGGATCTGGACGGAGGCCTTCTCTTGTCTGTAGGTCTACCCCTAGGAGGTCCGGCTGGCTCCTGGGGGGAAGGTGCTCGGCCTGCTGCCCCATTTGGGTGAAGGAGGGGGCGCTGGGGCCGGTGGTGCTGCAGGTGCGGGAGGAGGGCGCGTGGTGACCACATCCTTTTTGATGGTGTCCAACCAGAAAGTGAATAACTCTTTCACTTCCGAAATGTTAAGGCCCGACGACAGACCGGGCGCCGGTGGCCTGTTGTCAGGTCCCGGCATCGGCTCCCCGGGGGTCTCCGGTTCCAGGGAGGGCTCTCGTGGAAGCTTGACAGGTCCAGGGTCGCCCGCCTGGTCCTCGGGCTGAGTGGATTCCTCCTCCGTCAACGCCTCCTGGCCAACGTCGGTAGGCAGCGGGGTTCTTCTAGCTGCTGTGTCAGACGTCGGTCCCCCGGCCGGCGTCCTGGGAGGTGAGTGCCTGACCGGCAACGGGTGTCGGACTGTCGTCGGTTCCCGGGGTCTATGAGGTTTGCCGGCGTCTGGTCCGACATCCTCTTCAGGAGGTCAGCTCCTTAGTCTTACGTTGAGGGGAGGCGGCAGGGAAACTGGCGGACGTCGGAGGCAAAGTGCGCTTGTGGTGATCCTGACCTAGGCGAGGCCTTGAGGAAGAAGAAGGCCTAGAGGTCTTAGCAGGCCACAGGGTAGAAGAACCGCTGGCAGACTTGACCACGACCGGGGGAGGCAGAGAGCGGGCCTGAGACGGAGAGCGGTCGGACCTGGAGCTAGAGCTGCGGGAGTCCGAGGTCCTAGAAGGGGATCTAGGTCTCACCTTCTCCCTGTGCTTCTCATGGTGCCCGAGGGATTTGTCCGAGGATTCCCCCTTGGAGGAAGGTTCCATGGCCTTGAGCTTCTCTTCTAAAAGGTAAGCCTGGAGAGCCATCTGTCGGCGGATCCGGGTCCGGCTGTTGAAGCCCTGACAATAAGAACAAGCCTGGGTGTCGTGGTCTGGGCTCAGGCACCAGACACAGGCCGAGTGTGGGTCTTTGAATGGAATCTGTTTCTCACAGGCTGACGTGGACGAATGGCACTCCATTGAAGTTGGAAAGGACATCAGATAAAGGAATAAATCTGGAGAAAGAAATACACTCACGCAGTTATGTTAGCCCACCCAGCACTGCTTCTGCTTTCAGCCGGCGATTACACAGCCCACCTCTCACTCTTTCATGGCCAGCCACCGACTGTGTGTTTTAGCAGCGCACGGAAAGAGTGCACCACCTCAGAGCTCCTTCCATTAGCACCAATAAAACACACAGTTGGTGGCTGGCTGTGGTGGTGAGGTGGGCTGGTCAGGGCCCGCCAGCTGAGGAAGCGTGGGGGTGCTGGGTGGCTGGCATGGTTGGGTGGGGGCCACTAGGATCAACAGGACATAAAGAATGACATTAATTTGTCTCATGATGGGGGGACTGCTAGACTACCAGGATGTCAGTGATAGCCATTATGAAGTACAGATTGGTGGGCCACTAGACTACAGGGATATTACAAAAAAATACAAATGGGAGGGTCACTAGACTACAATGGACAAAAAATATTAACATATAAATAACATACTCATTGGGGAAATACTAGACTACCAGGAATACAATCATGGTTAAGGCTATCATCGTGATGGGGAGGGGCCGCTAGGACTACCAGGGATAATGAGAACTACTGTTTTTTTTTTTTTATTCAGTTGGGGAAGAGCAAAGCCCTGAGCAAAACCCACCTTATCTCACTTAATAGGGCACCCTGGGCTGTAAAAGCTATTTTAAATCTGGCCATCTCATCCTCGCTAGCGATGCACGATCGCGATCAAAGATTCTCGCGATCAAAGAATTTGTAGGCTCGCAATTAAAGATCGTTAGCGAGCCGCGAATGAAGAATTTAAAGCTAATAACTCTATTTTGGACTGATTTGGATGGAACCAAAGCCATGGCTCGATAGATCGGGGTCCTCTGAGAAAAACTCATTGAAGTTTTACTTCAGAAATGACCCCTGAGCCAAGATATTTGTGTTTGTGAGATTGGAAAACTGAAAACAAGATGGCGGACCTTGCAATCAAAGAATTTTCAAATTCCTCAGGGACAAGAGATTCTTGAGCCATGAGGTTGCAAATTCTTTGATCACCAAATGAGACGAGATGGCCAGAACCCCATTCTTTGATTGCAAAATATACATGTAAATTTTCTCGTTGACTTATAATGGAACTTAAAGTGCCATAACTTTTGAATGTCTTAATATTTTTCACCAAACAAAAGCGGCATGTTCTGCAACCAACGCTCTTTCAAAAGAGCCATCTTGTAGAGGCACACCACACTATGGCCATGCAGGACCACATTCAGAATGCCAAAAGGTGCCTCAAAAATGGATAATTTTGCAGTTTTCAGCACTTTTGTACACAAAGATTGGCACTCTGACCAAAATGCAATTTGGCAGATCAAGAGATCTACCATGTCCCAACGTGCATACCAAATTTCAGGCAACTCCATTGAACAGGTCCAAAGTTATTATCACCCAAACTTTTGACTTTAGTAAGTAAATGACCGCTGATCCTAACTATAGTGGCACGACTGCATCCACTATAATATCTATATCTATATCTATATCTATATCTATATCTTATCTATATCTATATCTATATCTATATATATATATACAGATATAGATAGATAGATATATCATACTGGCATGTTAGCACCAGTATAGTTAGTGTTGCGTGGAAGGCTGAATGTTAAACCCAATTTTTGCACCTCAATAACATTGGCGGCATTTGACAGAATAGGTCAAATGTTTGCATGCAGAGTCAGGCCAGCAGAGTCCCAAGACATGAAAAGGTTTGCGATGGAACCTTGTGGTTTCCGTGATCTGGATACCCAATTTTGGGGAAAAGTTGGATTTTTCCTAAACATAACATTTTTTTTTGCTCGCACACAGCCTACACAGCAGATAACTTTTTCACAGAACTTTTAGGGTAGAAGTGGCCTGTGCTGAGATATTGCCTCTCTCAGATTATGTTAAAATTATTAAATGGTTCCAGCATTATAAAGATATTAAGTTTTTCCTGAGGTGTACTGAGCATGCCCACTAGGGTTTTTGATAACCCTCTGATGTCCACCCCGTACAAAATCTTTCAACCCTTGCCTCCAGGTCACCATCCCACCAAAAATAGATGGTGGCATTGGGACTCGCTCATCCTTGTGCCACTGAAGATCATCTTGACACTGGGTGCCCAATCCCAAATGTTGGCTTCTCTGATAATAAAGAAACCATCCTTTGTTAATCTTTATTTTTGTAACTTGAAAACTGGTAAAAAGAACATGGACCGTCAACACCCCGCCCACCCCACTCCAATCCTCCACCCCCACACACCCTCACTGCCGAAAAGTATCCCATGCCATAGATCCACTCAGAATGAAAACACAACTTGCTGCTGGAACCATTAACTGCCATATGAAGAAATAGGGTAGGTCCATTTCATGTATTTCAATGTGTTTTCAACTTTACTCATTACTTTGTAATTTTTCAATATTTTACACCAAAGTTTTAACATAGCCTTTTGGACCCCACTTATGAACTGGGTAGGTAAAATGTTTCAGATTCCTCCTGAAAGCTGAGTTTGTGGTGACTCCATGAAATCACCTTTTGGCAGGATCAGAACATTTTCACCTACTAACTTCTCAAGTTTAGGTCATAAGAAGACAGTGTTGAAAATTTGGTGTACAATATGGTAAAATGATGAAGTTAGTGAGTGAACATTATATATTTCAATGTTCACTCATAAAGTAACTTCACTGTTTTTCAGTATTTTTCCACCAAATATTCAACATGGCTTTCTGAAATGCCACTTCATGTACAATGTAAGTGAAATTTTACAATCCAGACCAAAAGGGATTTTGCAGTCAGTCTACAAAATCACATTTGAACCATGATTTGAAAAATTTCACCTACTTTGTTTATGAGGTGGTCATAGATGACTATGTTGAAAATCTGTGGACAAATACAGTAAAATGACCTAATGATTAGTGAGCATTGAAATATTTCAATGTTGGCTCAAACTTTGCTAATTTTCAATATTTCAACTCCAAATTTTAACAAACCCATTTTTTTCATACCAGCTCATAAACATGATGAGTCTCATTTTCAAATCCTGTTCAAAACATGTTTTCACTCTTGCAGCATGAACTCACATTCCATCCAGTATTCTATAAATGCCACGTGTCATGTTTACAAGGGGAGTCATAAAGTGACTATCTTTAAGATCTGGGGTCAAAAAAAAAAGAAGAAAAAAGAGAACGGTGTAGGGGTGTGGCTTAGAGCTTAGGAGTACAAAGCAGGTGTCTCCAATTACAGCTTCCTGCTGTTTTGACAGAGGAGAACTTTGCTTTCAGAGCAAGAAACAGCAGTCTAGAACTACAGATTATTTACTGATAAATCACTTCTATCTCAGCAGGAGTCACTGCCTGTTTGGATTAAGCAAACAGATACTTTGTTAGAAGAAGGGGTCTCATTTAAGTAAAAAAAGAAGAGTCACTGTGTGTTTCTCTGAGGAAGGGGCTGTATCAGCTTAATTTACTGAGTCAGGAGCAGAGGATGAATCCAATTGGGGTGTGGCTTAGGAGCTTAGAGTACAAAAGCAGGTGTCTCCATTACAGCTTCCTGCTGGTTTTGACAGAGGAGAACTTTGCTTTCAGAGCAAGAAACAGCAGTCTAGAACTACAGATTATTTACTAATTGCCCTCTTTCCCACCCTCCACCCTCCCACCCTAAGCCAGTTCTACTTTTATAGCCACTGGATTTGACTGACAACAGGAACTTCCTGTTTGGCAGTAGGAAGGAAGGATCGCTGAGACACATTAGTTTCATCAACCTTGAAGGAACCTAAAAATAACTCTTTCTCCCTCCGCTGCTGGAGGTCTGAATCAAGCATGGAAGAAGGGGACTACTGAAGACTACAGGAAGTTCCTGTCCCAGAACAGGAAGGGTGAAAGTTGTAAGGGCACATAGGCAGTAGGAAAGTAAGTGTAAAATACATAGAGGAAGGAGACAGTAAGCATACAAAGCAACAGGAGAGGGACACAAAAATAAGTCAAGATGGGAGTGATGCAGTGCAATGGCCTTGGGGCAGTAGTGTTCTGGGGACATTCTGCAGGCTGCGATGCTGCCCTGTTTGCAGGCACCTCTCTGGGCTGAAGGAGGAGATTTTCTGTCTCCAGGCTGACCTGGCTAGGATTCATGAAACCTCCTCCCCACCCAGGGACCACCAGGGCCACCACCATTACCTCAGAGGTTGCCAAGGAAGAGGCGGTTGGACCAAGGTGGGCTCAGGGAGGAGAGGGTGGTGGAACAGAGGTGCATCCCTACAGCCAACATCTCCACAATTCATATGCTGTTCTGGCAAAGAGTGGTTCCTCTATGGAGGCACCTGCAGTGGAGATCAAGGAGGATGCTGGGAACCTCCACAAAGGAGACCCGCAGGAGGGTGGCACAAGACCCACAGGGAAGGAAACAACTCCTGGTGGGGGACTCAATCATTAGGGGTGTAGAAGTGGGGAGAAAGGAATAGGAAGTAAGGTGCCTGCCTGGCACTATGTCTTTGAGGGACAGGAAGCAAATCCTCAGGATCGCGTGAGCAGCTGCATGAGGGAGGGAGCTGGATGTCATTGTCCACCTAGGGACAAATGACCTGGCTGTGAATGGGATCAGAGCAGTGCAAGAGGAGTTTGTGGAGTTGGGGAGGGGCCTTAGATAAGTAGCATGTATGGTAACCTTCTCAGAGGTGTGCCTGTCTATGGCAAGGATGATGCTAGGGTGTTCCGCACCATGGGAGTCAATGAATGGTTGAAAAACTGGTGTGGAGCTCAGGGTTTTGCTTCATTGGGGACTGGGAGCCACCTGGAGGATGCAGGCTGATATTGGCATGATGGTCTGCATCTGTCCGGGGGAACCAGGATCCTAGGTGACAGGTTCAAATTCTTCATTGGTAAGCATTTAAACTAGCCAAGGGGAGGCACTGAAAAGGAGCAGGAAATCCCAGCCTCCCCACAAAACACAGTAGTTAGAGAGGTAAACACCAAGGAGACGTCAATAGGGAACAGGACAGGGATAAATGCAGAAAAGGGCAGTAAGGACAGGGATGAGGCTAAAGGGGTAAGGCCATAAAAATAAATGGAAGGTGATGAGTATCAATGCCCAGTCTGTGTAACAAGCTTCCTGAACTAGTGTCCTTGATGGAAGAGGTTGCCTGGATATTGTGACAGTCACAGAAACATGGTACACAGAGAACCATGACTGGAATGTCAACATACCAGGATACACAATCTACAGGAGGGACATGGAGGGTAAAAGAGGAAGAGGAGGAGGAGTAGCTCTCTATGTAAAGGAAGGGATCAAGCAACAGAACTAAAGAGTAAACAGGAGCAGATGAGTCACTACGGGTCACCCTGGAGACAGGAAATGGCACCACAATCTGTATGGGGTTGTGTACAGACCCCCATCTTAGGGGAGGAATTGGACAAGGAAATGATAGAAGACATCCTTAGAATGGCAGAAAAGGGAGATATTATTGATGGGGACCTGAATATGCCAGATGTTAACTGGAGTACTTTGCTGCAGGCACATCCAAGAGCAGGGTCATTCTTGATGCCCCACAAGGGCATGCCTCAGACCACTAGTGTTGGAATCCACTCAGGAGGAGCAATCTTAGACCTTGTACTCTCAAATGGGGAAGGAGAAAGGATCTCAGATTTAGAAGGGTATCACTCAAATCAGCACAAGCATAACTGCTTGAGCATCAACGATTATTTCAGCAATAAGAAATAAGCTGAACGGTACATTTCAGTGAACGGTACATTTCAGCACAAAGCACTTATAATCACATGCAGGAATGGCGTGACTTAATGACGCCAAAAGGCACTGCGAATGGTATCTGACATTGTAGTGTTATGACATCCAATGGAATATGTTTACTGTTAAAAGTTATATCTTTATTTGTATAAAATCTAAACCTGGAGCTGGAAGCAATGAGCAATGAGCAATGCCATGTAGCTAGGTCAAGGCATCACTGATACCATATCCTTGAACTACAGCAGTGATATGCTTTGAAGTATCTCTGTATTTTTTGAGGTGCAGGAGGTGGTACACCAGACAGGTAGTGTTCAATTTTTAGTTCATTCATATTCTGCTCTGATTTCATTGTCCGTATGAACTTCCAAATAGTTGGAAGTGAAGCACCTAAAAGATGGTTGAAACTACGGTGCCAACCTTCAACTGCATTAATAGTTCTTGGAATTCCATCTTTCACAGCATTGTCGCAGTTCCAAAAAGGCATGTTGGAACATTGGTTTTCATCTTCCATGTCTTCCACTGGCGCCCCAAATATGTGTCTTCGAAATAATCAAGCAATGGTGCTAAAACTCCTCATTCTCAGTAAAAATCAGCTACTCTTAGCATCTCAAATGCTGTTAGCACATCATAGCTGGGGACGTAAGCTAGTGCAGGTATCATGCACATTTAGGGCAAACTGTTCATCAACAGTATATGCTTTGTGCACGCCTGGCAGGTCTTGAATTTTGTGCCATATAGCCTGACAGAGTTGGAAAAAGCAACCCTTTTGTCAGCTTCTGGAAAGTCAATGGAGAAAGCCTTAATAGCAGCAAATTCAAAGTCAGTCATAATATAGTGTGGACTGAGGTCACTGCACATTTCTTTTCAAGGCTTTTAGTACCCGTGACATAGCATGCGGTTGTTCTGCTGACCATTAACACATAGACACTTGGAAGTATCGCAGTGTACTGCACACCTTGAATTGTGTATAGTTGTGAAAACAGTGGAGGTGTGAATTTAAAGGTTCCATTTGCGAACCAGTTCTTGCTGTCCTTCATAATTTGTAGGTTCTTTTGCTTACAAAAATCAGGAAATGATCAGTGTCATCATCTCCACTGTCAAACAGTAGGAAGTCCTCCCCCATTCAGTGACACAGTATTCTGATGGGATTTTAATTGTGCAGTCATAGTAGGCTGTACAGGTGTGACAGAAGCATTTCTCCTTGCAGGCTGCAGAGTGCATTTTAAGCAAGGAAAAGAAGGAAGCTTACCAGCAATTGCAGGGTCCAGTTGACTAGTAGCCACTGCAACAATTTGTTGAGTAGCCTCCTGCAAGCACTGTGCCTTTCTTTAATCTGGTGAACTATGTTTCGCACCGCAATTGCACTTGCATCAGGTACATGGCTGTGCTCATACAAAAACTTGCAAATTTCATCCTTCTCTGAGTGCACTCGCTTGGACAACATGCACTGTTGTACTGGCAGCACTTCAGTATGTCTTGGAGCCATAAGTTCGGCTGTTTACTAAACAAGAAACAATCATGACACAAGAGCTGCTGCCCACGCTGACTCAGAACAAATTCCAGTGGCATCCTGATGTACTCCTGACTACTGACTCATGAGCCATGTATGCTAAATACCTACAGTTTTCAAATAGCGAACAGCTTGCATGCAAGTGCCTTGCAATTCAATTAAGCAGTGCGACTTTGACTTCATGGCGAATGCATGAGCTGGTTTTAAATGCGCTGCTCTGTTTTACGCTGAATTGACATGGAACCATTTAGAGGTGGGTAGCCATCTGGGAACAAGTGACCACCATACAGTGTGGTTCACAATAAACACAGTCATAGAGTCAAGCCATACAAAACAAGAATATTGGACCTTAGGAAGGCTGACTTTGGGAAATGAGAGCGTGCTCAGAAAAAAGCACTCAGCAAAAGGGCAAGAAGGCGGTGGAGGAACAATGGGGAATAATCAAACAGCCATCACAGAAGCAACAAGCATTTGTGTGAAGCAAATCAACCAAACAAAATGAAGGAAGAAAACACTATGGTTCTCAAAAGAGGTGGCATGGATGGTTAAGGAGAAAAGGATAGCATTCAGGAAATATAAGGAAGCACAGAAGGAGCAGAAGAGGGAACTTTATCAGTTCTGGCCACTATAGCCAGGCCAGTATAGCAACTGGATTTGACTGACAACAGGAACTTCCTGTTTGGCAGTAGGAAGGGAAGGATCATAGAGAAGCATTAGTTTTTGTCAACCCTAAAGGAAAAAGTAGCTCGCCCCTCCACCAGCTGCTTATGGTCTGACACTGAGCAAGGAAGAAGGAGGCTACTGAAGAATATAGAAAGTTGCTGTCCCAGAACAGGAAGGGTGAGAGTTGTAAGGAGAGGAGAAAGTAAGCATACAGAGAAACAGGAGAGGGACACAAAATACAACATGATAGAAGTGGTGCAGTGCAATGGCTGTGGGCGGCAGTGTTCCGGGAGACATTGTGGAGGCTGCGATGCTGCCCTATTTGCAGGCACCTCTCTGGTCTGAGGGAGGAGGTCACCCATCTCCAGGCTGACCAGGCTAAGATCGTGAAACCTCTCTCCCCACCCCGGGACCACCAGAGCCAATGCCACTACCTCAGAGGTTGCAAAGAAAGAGAAGAGGCTGGACCAGAGTGGACTCAGGGAGGGAGAGGGTGGTGGAACAGAGTTGCATCTATCCAACTGTACCTCTTCACAATTCATACACTCTTCTGGTGGATAGTGGTTCCTCTATGGAGGCACCTGCAGTGGAGACCAAGGAGGATGCTGGGAACCTTCACAAAGGAGACCCACAGGAGGGTGGCATGGGATCCCACAGGAAAGGAAACAACCCCTGGTGGGGACTCAATCATTGGGGGGTAGAGGTGGGGAGGAAGGGGATAGGAGGTGGCAGGCCTGCCTGGCACCACAGCTTGAGGACATGAAGGAATCTCAAGATTGTGGAAGCAGCTGAATGAGGGAGGAACTGAATGTCATTGTCCACCTAGGGACAAATGATCTGGCTAGGAATGGGATAAGAGCAGTGCAAGATGAGTCTGTAGAGTTGGGGAGGTTGCCTTAGACAAGTAGTGCATATGGTAACCTTCTCGGAGGTGCTGCCTGTCTATGGCAAGGGTGATGCTAGGGTACTCCTCACCAGGGAATTCAATGAATGGTTGAAAAACTGGTGTGGAGCTCAGGGTTTTGACTTCACTGGAGACCGGGAGCCACCTGGAGGATGCAGACCTATACTGGCACGATGGTCTGCATCTGTCCGGGGAACCAGGATGCTTAAGTTAGAGGTTTAAATGCTTCATTGGCAAGCATTTAAACTAGCCAAGGGTGAGGCACTGAAAAGGAGCAGGGAAATCCCAGCATCCCCACACAAACACGGTAATTAGTGAGGTAAAACCAAAGTAGAGAGGTCATTAGGGAGCAGGACAGAGGTAAATATAAAAAAGGCAAAGGCAGTAAGGACAGGGATGGGGCTTAAAGGGGTAGGCCATCAAAAAGTGGTGGGTGATGAGTACCAATGCCCATAGTCTGTGTAACAAGCTCCCTGAACTAGTGGCCTTGATGGAAGAGGGTTGCCTGGATATTGTGGCAGTCACAGAAACATGGTACACAGAGAACCATGACTGGAATGTCAACATACCAGGATACACAATCTACAGGAGGGACATGGAGGATAAAAGAGGAGGAGAAGTAGCTCTCTATGTAAAGGAAGAGATTAAAGCAACAGAACTAAAGTGTAAACAGGGAGCAGATGAGACACTTTGGGTCACCCTGGAGACAGGAAATGGCACACAATCTGCATCAAGTTATTTACAGACCCCATCTCAGGGGAGGGAATGGACAAGGAAATGATAGAAGGCATCCTTAGAATGGCAGAAAAGGGGAGATATTGTTGATGGAGGACCTGAATATGCCAGATGTTAACTGAGCACCTTTGCTGCAGGCACATCCAACAGCAGGGTCATTCTTGATGCCCTACAAGGGGCATGCCTCAGCAGCTTGTATTGGAACCCACTGGAGGGAGCAATCTTAGACCTGGTACTCTCAAATGGGGACAGAGAAAGAATCTCAGATTTAGAAGTGGATAGCCATCTGGAAACAAGCGACCACCAAATAGTGTGGTTCAAGATAAACACAGCCATACAATCAAGCCATACAAAAGCAAGAGTATTGGACTTTAGGAGGGCTGACTTTGGGAAAATGAGAGAGTGCCTCAGAAAAGCACTAGCAAACAGGCAAGAAAGAGGGGTGGAGGAATAATGGGAGTAATCAAACAGCCATCACAGAGGCAACAAGCCTTGTGTAAAGCAAATCAACAAAACACAATGAAGGGAAAAATTGCTGTGGTTCTCAAAAGAGGTGGCAGGGAATGTTAAGGAGGAAATGATAGCATTCGGAAATATAAGGAAACACAGAAGGAGCAGGACAGAGAACTTTATCAGTTAAACAGAAAGAGGCAGGGAAGGCAGTTAGAATAGCAAATGCCCAAACCGAGGAAAGGATAGCCAACTCTGTTAAGAAGGGAGTTAAGACCTGTTATAGGTACATTAGGGAGCAAAGAAAGACCAAAGGAGGGATACAGAGACTTAATAAAGGGAGAGAAGGTGGGCAGAGGGCGACAGTGAAAAGCAGGGATACTGAACGAATATTTCTGCTCAGTATTCACAACGGAAGAGGAGGGGAGGTACCCAAACCAAACAAGAGAGAAACTCTGAATAGGGGCTCATACCAGTCCATTCACAGAAGAAAGGGTTTTGAAAGAATTCTGAAACTGAGGTGGACAAAGTAATTGGGCCTGATGGGATTCACCCAAGAATTCTAAAAGAACTAAGGATAGAACTAGTAACACCATTGACTACTCTCTTTAACAAGTCATGGGAGGATGGGTGATACCTGAGGACTGGAGGAGGGCAAATGTGATTCCACTTCACAAAAGTGGGAGCAGGGCAGAGGCAGGAAACTACAGACCAGTTAGTTTGACTTCAGTGGTATGGAAAATGATGGAATAACTTGAAGGAAAGAATTGTTGAATACCAGAGGCCAGTGGGCACAGGATCCATGGCAGCATGGTTTCATAGCAGGAAGGTCATGTCAGATGAACATAATAGATTTAATTGACTGGGTGACCAAAGTAGTAGACCAGGAGGGGCTGTGGATATGGCCTACCTAGATTTTAGCAAGGCATTTGACACAGTCTCACACAAAGATTAATATACAAGTTAGCCAGCCTTGGAGTGGGTCCCAAGGTGGTAGCCTGATAAAAAACTGGCTGGGCAACAGGACACAAAGGGTAATAATGAATGAGTCCACAGTGAAGAAAGGAGGGTTACTAGCAGGGTACTGCTGGGTTCAGTACTGGGACCGGTCTTCTTTAATGTTTTTATAAGTGACATTGGAGAGCACCTGGAAGGAAAGGTATGTCACTTTGTAGATGACACAACATCTGCAACAGGGTTGATACTCAAGGTGGGGTGGTAATGGTGAAAAGAGACTTGGCAAGGTTGGAGGAATGGTCAAATGTGTGTCAGCTCAGATTCAATGCAAAGAAGTGCAAGGTAATGCATCTGGGAAACAAAACCCAGGGCAAGAGTACACAATGGGGGTGAGTTAATAACAACAACAAAATTGAAAGAGACCTAGGAGTAATTATATCAGGTGACCCAAAGGTGGTAAGCAATGTGAGAAGGCAGTAAGGAGGGTGGGGAGATACTGGGATGCACAGCAAGAGGCATCAACAGTATAAAACAGGACGTTGTTATCCCTCTGTACAGACAGTTGGTGAGACTCCATCTGGAGTACTGCATGCAATTCTGGAGACCCCATCTCCACAAAGACATAGACAGAGTGGAGGCTGTTCAGAGGAGGGCATCAAATGGTGCAGGGTCTGCACCAGAAGACATACGAGGAGAGAGTAAAGCAGCTAAATGTATACCCTTGAGGAAAGGAACTTTCAAGTATCTCAAGGGAATTAACAAAGTACAAGAGGGTAGCACCTTTCAGAAGAAGAGATGTGCAAGAACAAGGGGCACAATTTGAAGATAGAGGGAGGACAGCTCAGAGGTAATGTGTGAAAGTATTTTTCACAGAGAGGGTTGTTGATGCATGGAACAGCCTTCCCGAGGAGGTTGTGGAGTCAGGAACAGTGGGAGAATGCAAGAATTCATGGAACAGGCATAAGGCAACTCTAGTGGGGGTAGGAGGAAGTAAGCTGTTGATTAACTAGAATCTGTAGCTTATCCATCAGGTAGGAAATGGGCAGACTAGGTGGGCCTAGCGGTCCTTATCTGCCATCAAATTCTATGTTTCTTTGTAGTGTTAAACTTTACCAAAGCATTTTGTGATCCCATGCTGTTGAGCTGAGTTCAGGGGTGAGCTTAATGAGCCAGCTAGATGGGCAGAGACTGGAGGGATGGCACTGTCATGCAGCACCACTCCCCACAATAGAAATGGCAATGTAGCCTGCCAGACAACCCTGCAAATCCTTGACAGCCATTGCTGTTGCTCTTCCACAGGCAGACAGAACAAAGAGACCTATGTGAATGAGAATATGATTCTACTGTCTCAAAAGAAAGGAAATTTATTGTAAAAAACTGTGTTAATGCACCAGTTAGGTTTAACTTCATGCAACAAAAGTAGGGAAATATGGTGTTAGGGTTTCCAACAATAACTTCCCAATGCTATGCCCAAGCAACAGAAGGACAAGATCACACAAGAGCCACAGACAGCCATCATCAGATAAGACAAACAACATACAACTGTTTCCAGACAACACAAATGCAGTAGCACTAATGTGCTACCTTCATGGATTGTATTAGCAGCTTACAGGCACAGGCCTATGCAGTCACACCTGTGTATGTTGTACAGCATGGACTAGTATGAGTGGCTGCAGAAGCACAGACCCCATGCTGCATCCAGGATTAGAAAAATAACTCCTGTGATGCTTATGAGGGAGGTGAAAACAAGGCTTTGTTGAAAGTTTGGAGACAAAATATTGAAATTAGCAAAGTTATGAGTGAACATTCAAATATTTCAATGTTCACTCATAACTTTCCCATATTTTTACACCACATTTTCAACATAGTCTTCTTATGACACTGCCTCATGAACCTGTAGGTGAACATTTTTAAATCCTGCAGAAATGTGATTTTGTGGAGCAAAATCACTTTTTGAACAGATTTGAAAAATTTCACTGCCTTGTTCGATAATTGAGGTCAAAGAGCACTGTTAAAAGTTTAGAGGAAAAGTTAAAAATTAGCAAGTTATGAATGAACATTGAAATATTTCAAAGTTCATTCATAACTAATCATTACCAGATTGTTGCATCAAATTTCAACATAGCCTTCTTAGAACCCCACCTAATGAACCCAGTAGGTAAAAGGTGTTATATCCCACCTAAAAGTTGATTTTGAGCATCGATTGGAAAATCATCTTTCTGGACAAATTTAAAACATTTTACCTATCTTGTTCATGAGATTGGGTCCCAAGAAGGCCATTTGAAAATTTGGTGTAAATATATTATAAAATTAAATAAAACAAGCATTTGTCAATGCTGAATGTTGCTTGCTTCTATGTGCTGTTTAGGTATTTGAAGTCATTGAGTGCAAATATTGAAAATTTATGTAACTTACTGAGCGTGCCTAGGAACCGCGCAACGACGTCAGAAAACAGTCATTTTAGGAATTTTTCACCAGATTTTCAACATAGCCATTTTAAGACCTCTGCTCATGAACAGTGTCACTGTGATTTTGTTAATGTGTCCCATACATTGAGTTTGCACACCGACTCGCGCCATTGTGCGCTACATGGGCAGAAACATGTTTTGGGCAGGATGTGAAAAATGACAGCTGTACTGCTCATAAGAGGTGTGGTAAAATGGCAATGTTGAAAATCTGGAGGAAATTGAAAATTTATGTAACTTACGAGCCTGCGTAGGAACCGCGCAGAATTACGCTTGTAAAACAGTCATTTTAGGGATTTTTTCACCAAATTTTCAACATAGCCATTTTAAGACCTCTGCTCGGAACAGTGTCACTGTGATTTTCTTAATTTGTCCCGACATTGATTTTGCACACTAACTGCGCCATTCTGCGCTACATGGGCAGAAAGACATTTTGGTGAGATATGAAAAATGACAGCTGTACTGCTCATAAGAAGGTGTGGTAAAATGGCAATATTGAAAATCTGGAGTGAAAATATTGAAATTTCATGAACTTACGAGTCTGCGGGAACTGTGCAACGCATGCTCATAAAACAGTCCATTTTTGAATTTTGCACCAAATTTTCAACATGGGGTTTTGGGACCCCTTCTCATGAATGATGTCACTGTCCTTGGCCATATTTGGGCCCAAAGGGTGATTTCACAGTCACTGTGCAGTCACTGCGAAATCACCCTTCGGTGCCCGAATAATGCCATGACAGTGACATCATTCATGAGAAGGGGTCCCAAAACCCCATGTTGAAAATTTGATGCAAAATTCCAAAAATGCCTGAGATATGCAACAAAGTTGAAACCCTCTATCTAGGCCATGATACAGCTTACTGGCATTTCCTCAGTTTGCGGTCGGCTTTGAAGAGTGCAGACGTGTTCCGTCCACGAAGATCGCCGCCAGAGTCCGAGGTAATTATGGGGTGAGGGGGCTGGGGAGGCTGGGTGCGGTGGGTGGGTGCGGGTTGTGGGAATGGGGTCGGAGGCGCTCTGCGGACCGTTTTCCGTTTTCAGGTTAAAAATTAAAAAAGACATCGTGGGACCGTGTGCCATGCTGGGGTGGGCTCAGCATGGTACAAGAATGTTAGGGTCATTCAGCTGATGGGGGATTAGGCACCCCGTTGGCCTATGGACTGATTGCCACGCTGGGTGGAAGCTCCCAGCGTAGCACCTACAACTGGGGGACAGAGTAGCAGCTCAGCTGATGGGGATTGGGCACCCGTCAGCTACACTGTATGTGCGGGCGCACACCCTGCGTGTCGAGGGGGGAGCTACGTTCCTCTTATCTCTGCTCACTGAAGCGCAGCTCCCCTCAATCAGGGGAGTGCCACTGCATTTTGGAGCGTGTCATAGACAGCTCCAAAAATGCATTGGCTTAGGCCGCGCCTGCCAGCTCACTGACTGAATTGGAGGAGGAGGTGACACACCTACGTAAATCTCCGATGATGGCACTATGTTTCTTGCATATGCGTGCAAGCAACATAATGACAAGGCTATGAGCAAAAGTTCAGAACTCATTGAAATACATTGAACTGGACTTACCTTATTTTCTCATATCATGGTCACCAGATCTCACGTAGTAGGACATGTTCAGGTGAAAGGTGGTGTGTGGGTTGGGTGCAGGGTGGTGGATGCAGAGTGGTGGTCAGAGTGGGGTGGGTGTATGGTATGGTGCAGATCTGTGAGGGGCTGTTTTTTTTCAAGTTCCTAAAACAAACAAACAAACAAACAAGACAGCAGGGGAGTACTTTTTTCAAGCTTCTGACACAGGATTGGGCACCCCAGTGTCAGCTTTTAGTCTACAGAGACACCTGAGGTGAGCACAATGGTGTCACCATTTATGAATGGGGATGGGTGGGTGAGTGGGTGACCTGAGGGAGGGTTGGGAAGCAATACTGGGGTGGGCACCTAATCTGCTTTTGTTACATAGAAAGTAAATATTGGAAAGGAGGGCTGGCTGAGATAGAAGGGGGTGGAAATAAAGAAGACAGACAGATAGATGGATAGATAGATAGATAGATAGATAGATAGATAGATAGATAGATAGATAGACAGACAGACAGACAGACAGGTACAGTAGATATGAGAGAGAGAGATCGCTGACTCAGTCTTGGTACTGCAGCTGGCAGCACTCCTCCATCGGCAGCTGCAGATGTCAGGAAAGTCCTGTTGTTCTTTTAGAGATAACATGAGTGAATGACTCATCTCAGTAAGCTGGGCACACTGGATTTTGTGATGCTTAGAAAAGGTATTTCTGCCCATATTTTTAAACAATAATCACCAGACTATAGCTAAACGGGTCCTGTTTAACTAGGGTCAGGTGTTTTTTTTTTAAATACATAATTTGTATGTATTTTCCATTTTTTTAGTTCGGGAAAACAACAAGATAACTGCTGGTACCACCAAAAACATTTTTGGGTTGTGATAAGCAAGTGGTGAGATAGCAAAAGCTCTCATGACCCCAAATTTTTCAGGTCATATCAGAGGTTTATCCAAAACTCTTACTGAATATTTAAATCCTTGTAACTCTGGAACCATTTACTATTTTCACAAAACCTTCAAAAGGCACTTCTTTGGCACAGACTGCTTCTACCCTGAAAGTTTCATAACAAATTATATTCTGTCTAGTCTGTTGGTATGGGTAGCTGTGTCTGTAAGGCCAGCACTTCTGTAGCCTCAGGTACCCATGCACACCGTAAGACTTACAAACACTTGATTGGCTTACACTTCTGCAGCCACAGGTGTAAGACATACATGCTGACATCTGGCTCCAGAAGCACAGGCACCACAAAATTCATGATACAAAATTGCAACAGTACTTCTATCTGCAGAAATACAGGCCCCTGAGGAGCATATGCCTCTTTAACCACTGGGATAAGACATACACACCAACTTCAGGTTCCAGAAGGTCAGGCCCCTAAAGGGCCTGCAGTTACTAAGCTGTAAGTACTGTTGTAATGTGGGTTTCATGGTTTCAGCAGCATATGTAGAAATTGTTCAAGGAGGTGGGAATTTTTCAGTTATTCAGCTGCATATAGAGATGCATGCTCTAGTAGATCTTGCTGTCCAGTGAGTTATGTAGTACAACATGCATGAGTACCTCCAGCTGCAGAAGCACAGGCCCTCTTGGGCCTTCTATCTGCAGAAGTGGAGGGTCCAGTGGAGCATGTGCTTCTGCAGCCACACATACTCAAGCAAACTGTATTACATACACACAGGTGTGACTGCATAACAGCCACAGAAAGAAATCCATGAAACTAGCATATCAGTGCTACTGCATTCATGTAATATGGAAACAGTCACATGTTGTTTGTCTTACCTGATGATGGTTGGCCGTGTTTGCTTATGTGGCTTGTCCTTTTCTGCTGGGGTGGGGATGAGGAGTTAAGGTTGTAAAGGCTGAACAGATGCAGATGCACAGAACACTCTGAGCTATGCACCAAGGCAAAGCTCTACCTGCAGAACTGCAGGGCCCTTTGGGCCGTTCACTTCCATGTGGCAACAGATGTCAAGTATTTGTAGGGCTGTCTGGCATGCTGCAGAAGCGGGCCCTTCCATGTGGCCACAGATACAGATATGCAGGGCAAAGATGCTATCTGTCTGTGAAGTGCAAGACCTGCTCACAGCCATCATGGGTACAGAGGTGTAGTGCCAAATGCCGAGAGAAAATTTCACTCTATGTTACTTGGGCCCATGCAGTCAACCCTGCATCTTCACTTCCTGGCTGAGGGTGGTGCCACATGACAGTGTTGTCCCCAGCCTCAGCCCATCCAGCTGGCTCACTGAGCTCACCCTGAACTCAGCTCACTGGCATGAGATCACAAAATACTACCTACTGTATCAGAGGCTACAGGAATTGCTACAATGGGTCCCACAAAAAATAGGGACAGAAACCTCACTGCAGGATTGGAATCAGATGAAAACTTCAAGGTCTTGTAGCCCAAGCCTGGTACCTTCACTGGCCTTGGATTATACAATGGGCTTGGCTGAAGAGGATGAAGAGTGTGGATCAGACACTGGAGTGTAACAAAAAGGTGCAGTAACTGATATATTCTCTGGCTCTTCTTCAGAAAGCTCCACCATAAAGTTTCAGATATCCACAAAGATCCATGATGGCTAGAGCATCGGACTGCCAAGGTGGAAGGTCAGAAGGCCACAATACAAGAGGAACACATGGTGTTCGGCCAGGCCCTGGCATACCTGTTCAAATGGGAGAAAGAACTAACCACTAGAGCCGAGAATGTAGACGCACACCCAGAAGAAACAATATCTGCATCTTCGGCTTGTGAGGATGTGGAGGAAATGACATGATCGGCTTCATAGAAACATGACTAAAAAGGAGTTCAATCAGATATGGAGATGGACCTGGGATTGAGCCAGCCCACTGAATGATTACTCCCAAACCTAAATCAGGTGCTCCTCCCGATGGATTATTGTTAAATTCCTTCATTTCACCACCAAGGACCAAATAATCAAAACAGCGTGGAAGGAAAAAGATCTTAACTTGGACTGGTGAAAGGTTTTGTGGGCCAGGACTGCCCCATTAATGCTTGCACAATGGAAAAATCTTTGCTGTTATAAAACAACTCCAGGAGAAAGGCATAAAGGCACAGATCTTCTGCCCATCCAAGCTAGTGGTTTTCCTTCCAGAGGGCCAAAATGTTTTGTTCCCTCCTGCAAGCCACTGATTTTCTACAAGCTCATCAGATTATGCCCCCAGATCTTTGTAAAGAGACTGTGGAGGCTGATGTTATTGATCTGATTTGGTTTAATGCATCTAAGAACCTCTCGATGAGGATTGCCTGCTCGAAAAGAAAAGCAGACACTGTTTCAGAATTAATGAAACTCAGTTATAAAGCAGCAAAGGAAGAGGCAACTGAAATAAAACCCAGCAGTTCTACTTTACCACCAATTTGACAGTGTTACTGCCTTGGCCCCTCTCTGTTTCTTCTTCAGTCCTCCCTCCGCTAGACCTTAACGAGATAAGTGCCCTATAACTGTGAGATTTACTGGTGTCTGTATTGCAGAGTTCCCTGTAATGCGATGATTGGGTCTCTGGAGACAGGCTGGAGCATAGTACTCACAGCAAATCACATTACATCCCAGTGAGATCATGACTTGGCACTGGTCTGAACTTAAATACGATTGTTCAGTTCTGGGTTCCTTCATCACTCTGCACTATTTCCTGATAAGAAAGGAACTTTTCTGTACTGTGTCATTTAGAGGGAGTGGTATAGCCCTTGCACCTTTTCTAGGTCTCTGTTCTTGGACATAATGAATTGGATCTGTCTGTAAACCTTAAGATGAATGATAAAGCTGATCATTCTGTACTGAAGGTATATCAATTTCATTCGATTTCCAGTTAGCATACATGTCAATGTAAGAGTGACTTATTTCATACTCATTTGGAGAACTCTCCGGGTGAATGTCCGGAGAACAGTATGGTGGCTATGGATCTATAAGTGGGACACCAGGACATTCCTGATAAGATCTACAGACATTTGTCTTGGTCCTCCCACTCCTGGTTCACTGGCCAGTCCTACAAATTTGAAATGGAACTGGATCCACATAGACTGTTAATTGAGACTGGAGGGGTCTGGGGGTGTCTCAGGGGAGGGGTGGTAAGGAGATGAGAGCTGTTGGGAGATACAAAGATCAAGTCTCTTTTGTTTGGCTAAGGGATTGCCAATATGAAGGCTCATTTTGCTGATCTGTTAGTTCAAAGTCCCATCTAGATGTTCAGATATGGGATTTTAATTATTACTTTTAATTGAATGGTTGTTATAAATGTTTTGTAGTCACAGTGTTTAGACTTGACAGACTTTCTTTAAAAATAGTAAAGTGTACTGTATAGAAATCAATGACATGAGCAGTGAAGGACTAAATGGGGAGGGAGGTGGGGGCAGAGACCCCTGCCATCCATTGTAATACATCTCCCCATTTTTCTTACTCATTGAAGGTTAGCTTGCTAATCTGTCAGCTAGCTGAGGTGACCTTCACAGGACCCGGCTTAATCACAGAGGAACGTTTGTTAAGTGAGTAGAGGCAGAACTTACGGACTCCGACGGTAACCTGCTTACAACATTTTCCTGATGTGGGCTCCCTTCCTCTTGGAGCATTTTGTTGTCTCCATGTTATGGATTTTTCCACTTTGTTTCATAATGTAACCTGTTCACTGCCGTTAAGAGAGTGTGTTAGTTACTCTTTTTCTATTTCATGTTTCTATACATTAGTGTGGTTGTGTGTGTGTAGTGTTTTTTGTTTTATTTTACCTATATTGATGTCTCAGATTTCTGTTGGGGAATATCCAAGTTCAGCTAAAGGAAGTATCTGGACAAGGTCGAAGGTTGGTTAGTAGTTATTTCTCAAATCATTCCATATGGGATCCCTTAAGATCTGTACTCAATGTGAAGGGTTTAAACAGGGTGGTCAAGAGGGCCAGAATACTAAAGAATTAGGAAAGCAAAGCTTTCAGAGGGGGAGCACACTAAACTGAGGAGGTGCTGGGTGGGTGCAGTCCACGCGAGCACCCATCCCACCGGTAAAAAGGCAGTGTAGCCATTATGTTTTGTAAGGGACTGTCTTTCACTGTCTTAAAGACACAGATTGATGACGCAGGCCAGATGATTATCACCTCGGGCTCTTTCAGGGCAGGAATTTACATATAGTTTCTGTTTATGTTCCCATGCCTTCCTCCCCGATGTTTTTAGACAATTCTTTCCTCTTTTCCAGCTACTGCAGGGTCAGGTTGTCTCGCTGGAGATTGAAACTGCATGGAAAATAACACATTGGACAGAAGTCCTGTATTGGGGGTTGTAGGGTATCCTCCAAACATTTAAGAAACTTGGTACAGGAGGGTGGATGGACTGATACCTGGCGTTGTTTAATCCTACTAAGAGGGATTTTACATTTTAATCACTCCCACCAAATTCCTATTTCCATTTGGATAGAATTTATACACACAAAAAATTGGTTTTCACATTTAAAGATATATCTATACACTCAATTTCCTCTCTGATCACACTATGCTGTCCTACACTCTGAATTGGGGCCCTCTGAGGTTGGGGGAGTATGGAGGCTCAATGCAAGATTACTGCAGGATGAAGTATTGGTAAGTCCATGAAAGAAGTGATCCAGAATTATTTAAGGGAGAATGCAGGAGGAGACACTCACCTCAAGTATGTCTGAGATGGTTTAAAGGCAGTCGAGGGGTCATATGATCTCCTATGCCACTTATAAGAAGAAACAAAGGTGGGAATCATTTCATAAATGGAAGGTCAGCTTTCTTTACTGGAGGCAGAACATAAAAGGACCTGGGATTACTTCCAAAATCAAAAGTACCAGGGAGGAATTGCACCAGTTGTCAATGGTAGGTGTCAAAAATAAGTTGAGGTTAATAAACCAAAAATATTGGGGTAATAAGGTGGCAGACTCTTAGCTATGCACCTCCATAAACAGGAGGCAGAGAGGTATATACCGCAAATCCTTTCTGACCATGACCCTAACCAACCACTTAAATATCCCTCCTAGATAGCCGGTAAGTTCCACAATTTTATGAAACTGTATAAAAAGAGAGATCCAAAGATCATACAGGGTTAGTTAAAATTTCTTGCAAAATATTGAGCTACAGTACCAGTGCTCCCAAAAATTTACAAACGGAACTTGATTCCTCTTCTCAGATACTGAACTAGCAACAGTTATTAAACCGCTAAATACGGTGAAGGCCCCTGGTCCCGTGGTTTCATTGCCAAGTTTTATAAATGATTCACTCCAGACCTGGCTCCTTTTTAACTAAAATTTGCAACATGGCAAATATATTGGGATAATAAGGTGGGCAGACTCTTAGCTGTGTGTCTCCATAAACAGGACGTGGAGAGGTATATACTGCAAATCCTGTCTGACCATGACCCTAACTGACCCCTTAAATATCCCTCCTAGATAGCTGGTGAGTTCCATAATATTTGTGAAACTGTATAAAAAGAGAGATCCAAAGATCATTCAGTGTTAGCTAAAAGTTTCCTGCAAAATATTGAGCTACAGTACAAGTGCTCCCAAAAATTTACAAATGGAACTTGACTCCCTAATCTCAGATACTGAAATAGCAACAGTTACTAAATCGCTAAATACGGGAAGCCCCTGGCCCGATGGTTTTATTGCTGAGTTTTATAAACTATTCACTCCAGACCTGGTCCCTTTTAACTAAAATTTGCAACATGACTCAGGAGAAAGACTCTTACCCTGATACATAGGGTGATGCTCTCATATCTGTAATATCAAAACCGGGAAAAATCCCCTGTTCTTGATTTATGTATATAACCTAGGTAAAGATATTGCTGAGTCCAGCATCCATCTATTCGTGGATGATACTGTCCTCTACATCTCCAAGCCACCCTTCAACAAGCCTGTTCTGCTCTACAGTCTGACTTCAACATACTCCAGGGTAATCTATGATTGGCTAAACTTCTGCTTAATGCCAATAAAACCAAGATTATGTTCTTCTATCCACCCCACATTCATCCCACAAGTATCACTGATGGCCCACTGACCCCTATTGTCACACTTCTAGGTAACATTATTCAAGTGGTTGATAACTTCAAATATCTTGGTTCCACTCTTGACTCCCACTTATTCTTCTCCTCCCATATTGACTCACTTGCAAAAAATTAAGAATGAGACTTCATTTCTTCTTTAGAAACAAATCCCTGTTCTCACGTGACTCAAGAACTAGGTTAGTACAGGCCACATTCTTATCCCTTTTGGATTACGCAGACATTATCTATAATAGCTGCACAACCACAAGTCTCCAAAGTTGAACATTCTTTCCATTGCACCATTCAGTTTATTACCAGTGCCCCAACCAGAACCCATCGTTGCACATTGTATAAAGAGGTGAACTGTATGTCCTTGTCAGCCAGGAGACTTACTCATATGTACATCTGGACATACAAAGCAATCCTGAACTAACTGCCACATTACATTACAGCAGACCTCCACCGCTTATGTAGTGCTTACACCCTCAGAAAAGTTGCCTATATTACTTTTGCAGTTCCAAACCCCATACAAGCTTTGACTGGGCAGCACTGAGCTATGTCCTCCTCAGTCTGGAACAAGCTTCAAACCACATTAAAGCTCCAGACTCTCATCCCTCTAAACACCTTCAAAGACTCATTTACAGAACAAGTACTGAATCCTCCCAGTGCAACTAATCCCTGCACTAGCCACTGTATTTAGCTCTCTCTCTCTCTCTCTCTCTCTCTCCTCCTTGTCCCTTGGCCCCCAGCCTTTGGGAGTTGCATGTATCTTCTAATACTTGTTCCATGCCTTTCCAACTCTGCTCCCCTTCCTAGTTCTTCTCTAGTTTTGCTTCTACTGTCACTACACTACTCACTTGGAATTACTATGCAGAACATACTCACTGCTATTGAATATCTCAGCTTACTGACTCCTTAGTTGGCGATGTATTCTAGTTTCCATTAATTGATTTATTGTTCTACTGTATCCCAAGCATTCTTGCACTTAACTCAACCATGAATTCCTTCCAACCCATTTCTGGTTGATGTATTGTAGTTTTATATTATTTGATGTACTGTTCAATCGTATCACATGTATTGCAACCTTAAACAGAACAATGTATCCTATGTTATATCATATGTTGTTGTATCACTCTCTGATTATTCTGTATATGTGCTTTATATTTTTTTTGTTTGCTGTATAAGGACCTCCTTATAAATGAGCTTTGCTGAAATGATATTATCACTTCACAATAAACTGAACTGAACTGAACAAAAAGATGTTCAAATTACTGGCCAGTATCCCTCCTTAGTCAAGATGTTAAAATATTTGCTAAAGCTCAAGCCCTACAGTTACAAAAGATTATTCCACTGCTGATCCGCCTAACTAAACCAAGTTTATACCCAGTCAGCATATACAAGATAATATTAGAATCCTACTAAATATTATGTCAGTGGCAAGGCACCTCCCAAAAGACATAACCCATGCAGTGGTATCGCTTGATGCTGAAAAGGCATTTGACTGCCTAGACTGGGAATTTTTGGATGTGGTTCTGATTAAATTTGGCTTTGGGGATTGGATTAGGGCCAGGATATGCAATTTATACTCTTATCCCCATGCCCAGGTTAAGGTGAATGCCACCTTTTCCTATCCCTTTAAGAACAAACGGAGTGTGAGATAGGGCTGTCCCTCTCTCTCCTTTTTGTTCTCAGATTATAACCTATGGCCACTCTTCTTAGACAAACAGTGGACTATTCCAGGGTTAGAATTAATGAGGAAGAATTAAAAGTGTCTTTGTACACAGACACTCTGCTGTACATTTCTAACCCAGAATGTAGCTTCCTGTTGTCCTAGATCTGCTAAGATCCTTGGCCAGGTTTCAGGTTTTAAAATTAATAAAAGTAAAACAGAAATTTTGTTTTTGATGGGGGAGCAAATTATACAGTGGGTACCCTGTACAGCCTGAAGCATGTTACTTCTGGGTTCTGCTACCTGGGAATTTGGATACCAACAGATATTCCTAATCTTTTCAAAACAAACTATTAAATGATGTTCAGGTGGACTGCAATTATTGGAATGAATTATTCATCTCTATGTGGGGCAGGGCAGAAACAATAAGGATGAACATCTTACCAAGGTTCTTGTTTCTATTCGCATCCTTACCATTAAAAATACTCTCTCATTCTAGAAAACTTGCAGATCAACACTATCCAGGTTTTGTTTGGGGGACATGATAGAAACTTTCAAGTATCTCAGGGAATCAACAAAGTCCAAGAGTGGACCATCTTTCAGAAAAGAGATGTGCAAGAACAAGGGGCACAATATGAAGATAGAGGGGGATGGCCTAGGGCAACATGAAGAAATATTGTTTTCACAGATGCATGGAACTGCCTTCCTGAGGAGGTTGTGGGGTCAAAACAGTGAGGGAATTCAAGAATGCATGGGACAGACATAAGGCAATTATAGTGGGTGGTAGGAGGAAGTAGGCTGTTGGTTAACTAGAATCTGCACCTGATCCAATAAGAAGGGACGTTGGCAGACTAGGTGGGCCAAGTGGTCCTTATCTGCTGTCAAAGTCTATGTTTCTATGTTTCTATGTTTCTATGTTTCTATGAGGGAACCCTGAATTAAATGGTCAGTTATTACTGCAGCTTGAGTTGGGGGGTTTGGTGTCCCTGACTTTGAGCTCTATTGTTGGGCAGCCCAGTTGCAGCACTGTTTTGCCTTTCTGGTGGAATCGGATTGGTCTGGGCTGCTCGAGTCACATTCACCTGTACAGGTAGTGATGGAATAAGTCTCATACATGAATAAAAACCATTTATAAATTCTAGGGGTGCTGAACCCTTGGGCCTCAGTCTTAGTCAAAACATGGGAGGAAGTTAATACTCACTATCGATTACCATGTGGATAAAGTAAACAGTGGATTAAGTAAACAAAAGGCAATATGTTGCTGCCTAGATTTTACACCAACAAGCATGGATGTAGGGTTTAAGAGATGGAAAGCCAAAGGTCTGACTTGGATAGGACAATTATATGATGGGGATACCCTTAAAACTTTCCAACAGATAAGGGCCGAATTTGGATTGGGTTGCAGGAATTTTTAGATATTTACAAATCAGGCATTATCTGTCAGATGAGAAAAGACACATTATGTTGCATACCTTGATAATCCACTTCAAGCATTATTCCATAACTTACTGTAGCTACCTAGCCCCAAGCTAAAATAAAATATCTTCAAGTTTACGAGGTACTAGGAGACCTGGAACCTGATCAGCTTTCTGAATTAAAAAGTAAATAGGAAAGAGAGATGGCTTTATTTCTTCAGATGACAAATGGAGATCAATTTGGGTGGGGCCCACTCTACTATGGCTTCTCCTCATGGAAGTAATTCCAATGGAGAATAATAAACAGGCATTTTGGACCCCAACCATCTCCAAACAGTTTGGAACACACTCCTCTAATCGATGCTAGTAGGGTTCTGGGGTGGTAGGACACAAGCCCATATATTTTGGGATTTCCCAGTTTTGCAAAATTATAGGGATTAGGTTACAGAAATTATAGGGCAGATCCTAGAAATTCCCACCTTTGGACATTTTTGAATTGGTTAATGGGGTCTATCCATCAGATCATAAAGGTAAGGACAAGAAATATTTATTTAATATCCTAGGCTGTGGCCACTAAAGTTATCACTCAGTTATGGTTAACCCTACTCCTCCAACTGTTGATCTCTAGCTACAAAACTGTTATAACATTCAGGAAATGGAAAGGGTGACAGCCCGAGTTAGGCTTCAACAAGAAAAATTTAAATCTAGATGGTTCCATTTCTTTCATTATCAAGCTGAAAGGAAGGTAAGAATATTCTTGAAATTCTGTCACATTTGATTACTTATATGACCACATAACTGGAAGTAGGACACTTAAAGTGAGTTTCAGCTTTCCAATGGCATGCGATTAAGCTATGATAATTATATCAGGCTGGTAATCTAGTCTTTTTCCTTTATTCACCATTTTCTTTTATTAAGGGTATTGTGGATGGATGGATGGATACTCTTGGTACAGGCTGGTATCATAGTTGTCTGGATAACTTTTATATGACTTGCAGTCATTCATGAGGTCAACTGGGCAGCAAACTGGTTGGAGTGCAGAAAACAGAGAGTGATGGTAAATGGTATACAGTCAGAAGAGATGCAAGTCACAAGTGGGGTACTTCAGGATCAGTCTGTGGCCAATCCTCTTCAATATCTTCATCAGTGACATTGCAGATGGACTGGAGGGTAAGGTCTGCCTGTTTGCAGATGACACTGAGATCTGCAACAGAGTAGATGATCCTGATGGGGTGGGCAGAATGAGAAGAGATTTGGATAAACTGGCAAAATGGTCAGAAGAGGGCAACTTGGCTTAATGCAAAAGAAGTGCAAGATCATGCACATAGGGAAGAGAAACCATGAAGCTACCTATAGGTTGAGAGGGAGTTGCTGGCAATCATAAGGGAAGAAAGATACTTGGCATCATCATCACAAATGACTTGAAATCATCCAAGCAGACCACTAAAGCAGGAGGTAAAGCTAGGGGATGTTGGGGTGTATTAGTAGGGGTATCACAAGTCATAAGAGGAAGATAATAATCCCTATTTACAAGACACTGGTTAGGGCCCATCTGGAGTACTGTGTAGTACTGGAAGATGCACTTGCACAAGGACTTTAACAAAATGGAGGCGGTCCAGAGAAGGGCAACTAAAATGGTGCAGAGACTGCATCAGAAAACATATGAGGACAGATTAACTGAGCTCAACATGTATACACTAGAGCAAAGGAGGGAGAGAGGTGATATGATCGAAACATTCAAACATCTTAAGGGCATTAACAAGGTGAACAAGTCTAACCTGTTTCAATATAAGAAAAATAGCAGGACAAAGGGCAAGCATGAGATTAGAGGGAGGCTGATTAAGGGTAATGTGAGGAAGTTCTTTTTACAGAAAAGGTGGTGGATGCATGGAACAGCCTACCTCAGGAAGTGGTGGATATGAATACAGTGCAGGGCTTTAAACAGGCATGTGATAGGCATAAGGAAGCAATACAGATGAGTACGAATAGATAGACCACTGACAGATTAAAGACATATGGCACATTCATAAGGTAGAAAAATGGGCAGACTGGATGGGCTTTGCAGTCCTTTAACTGCTGTCAACTTCTATGTTTCTATGTTACAATCTATATGGGATATTGGGATATCTCTTAAAAGGATCAATTTAACAACCTCTTCAAAGTTTAACTACCAACTCTCTTTGTTTCCTACAAAGTTGTGGTTAGGGATCCCACTTTGTGCTTTTTATGTTGGCTCGCACTTGCGCAGCCAACATAGTGTAGTAGTAGCAGATTTGGAGGTGTGGTCTCTGTGGGCGAATGCAGGGCAAGCTCAGTAGGTGCGCCCCTCATTCCCTGATAAGGCAGCTGCAGGTGACGACACTCTCAACACGTAAATGGCCACCAGATCTAAGGAAAGGTCTGCTGCAATGAGAGCCAAGCTTCTACGCAGCAACATGCCTTTCCTGGTGATCAGTTTACAAAACATGGCAGCATGCCTCACCGCAGAATGCCCCAACCCACTTCATTTTGCCAACAGGGGCCCACTCCCCATTGGCATAATGCAACCCTCCCATTTAACATATGTGTGCCCAGGGTGCCCAGTCCCCTCGGCATCATCCCCTTCCCAGTTTAATTCGCCAACTGGGAGCCCACTCCCGTTGGCATAATGTTCCCCACCCATTTGTTGTGTGCCAACAGGGTGCCCAACCTCGTCGGCTACAGAACCCCCAAAAACAAACACTCAGGTGGCATGCTGGGAGCCCACCCCAGTGTGCAATGCCCCTGTAAAAGAAAACTGTCACACAATGTTTTTTTTTTTCTCAAACCTGCAAAGCAGAAAACAGTCCCTGTCAATTTTGGTGGCTGTCCTGCAGCCTGTGCCCATCCTCTGCACACTGTGCCTCCCCACACCATTCCCCAACCCCATACTTACCTCCGGATCATGGCGTGACGATCTTCAGTGGACCGAAACACGCCTGCACTCTTCAAAGCTGACCGAACTGAAGAAATGCCAGTAAGCTGTATAATGGCATAAATAGTTTTTTTATACTTTGGTGCATATCTCAGGCATTTTGGGGAATTTTTGCACCAAATTTTCAACATGGGGTTATTTGGACCCTCCTCATGAATTCAGTCACTGTTATGGTGTTATTCAGTCCCAAAAGGTGATTTCGTGGTCACTGCGCAGAATCATTTTTGGGACTGATTAATGAAATGACAGTGCCACTGTTTATGAGGCTGGCTCTCAAAAAGCCTAAGTTGCAAATTTGGTGAAAAAATCTAATAATGGCTATTTTACGAGCGTGAGTTGAGCAGTATCAACGTACTCGTAACTTTATGAATTTGTAATATTTTCACTCCAGATTTTCAACATTGGCATTTTTCCACACCCCATTATGAACTGTACAGCTGTCATTTTACATATCCTGGCGAAATGTGTTTTTCACGTCTGGCACAGAATAGCATGGTCGCTGTGCGCAATCAGTTTTCAGGACAGTTTGAGACAATGATGGTGACATTGTTCATGAGCAGAGGTCCCAAATGCCTATGTTGGTAATGAAAGTCCACAAATGACTGTGTTACAAGCGTGCATATGCAGCAGTTTCATGCACACTTGTAACTTCACAAATTTGCAATATTTTCATGCCAGATTTTCAACACTGTCATTTTTCACATCTCCTTATGAACAGTACAGCTCTAATTTTCACATCCTGCCCAAAATGTGTTTCACACCTGTGGCGCACATTGGCATGGTCGCTGTGGAAATCAATTTTCAGGACAGATTAACACAATCACAGTGCCACTGTTCATGAGGGAGTTCCCAAAATGCTTAGTTGAAAATGTGTCTCTTCAGGGTGGGGGTGAGGTTGGCATCAGTTCAATACTTCACTGCCATTCCTATTATGCATCTCTAACTCCTGCACTATTGATGCCAATGCCAGCAAGACAACATTCGGCATTGACAAATGCTTGTTTAATACTAATGGGTTCTGATTTGCAGATTGGAATGGACCTGAAATATTTATGTTCTGGGTGATCCTTTACTTTTTGTATGACAACTGTTGTTATTATATGTGTTTGTGTGTGTGATATTTTAATATTGAATAAAAATTATAATTCAAAAAAAGTCTGGAATCAAAATATTGAAAATTAGTGAAATTAAGAGTGGACATTGAAATACTTTAATGCTCACTCATAACTTGGTCATTTTACCATATTTTCAACTGAATTTTCAACATAGTCTTCTTATGACCCCAACTCATGAACAAGGTTGGCAAAACTGTCAAATCCCAGCAAAACATAATTTTGTAGAGCAACTACAAAATCACCTTTGGCCTGAATTTGAGAAATTTTACCTGTGTTGTTTATGAGGTGGTGTTTAAAAAAAACATGTTGAAAGTCTGGTGAAAAATATTTAAAAATAGCAAAGTTATGAGTGAATGCTGCAATAAAATATTCCTCCATAACGCCATCATTTTACCGTATTTTCCCCAACTTTTCTGCATAGTTTTCTTACGATTCCACCTCATGAACCTGGTTGGTGAGAATGTTCAAATCCTACCTGAAGGAGATTTTGTGGAGCTAACGTTAAGTCAGCTTTTGGGACAGATTAGAAAATTTTACCTACTTTTTATGAGGTGAGGACTTAAAAGGCCATTTTAAAAGTCTGTAACAATATTGAACAAGCATTTGTTAATGCCGAATGTTGTCTTGCTGACATTGGCTGTGGTAGTGCAGGAGCTGAACAGATGCATAATAGGAATGGCAGTGAAATATGAAAGTGATGTCATACCACATCACCCTACAGAGACTGACAGGCACTGAGGTGTGACTTTGGGCATTGGCCATAATGTTCATGGTATTTCAGCTCACCCTACCCTGCAGTGCAACAAATATCACGTTGTGCCTTGGGGTCCGTGGGCCTTACGTTCAACCCATTCAGCCATAATGCTCATGACATTTTACCTCACCCCATCCTGCAGACACTGACAAGTGCTGAGGTGTGCTTTGGGGTGTTTGATTTACAGTCACCCCATTTCATAAGGACATATGCTGAAATGGGTGCAGCATAGGAGAATGGGGTGAACTGTGGGGCGAAAAGTCCAAGGCACGCCTTTGATGCCTGTCAGTGGCTTGAGGGTGGGGGATGGTATTTATTTTTTTATTTTTATTTTTATTTATTGAATACAATCGAATTACAAACCTTTGAGTCACAGACTTTTGCAAAGGCTCCATGTCGGTTACAGGGTGGAGGGTAAACAAATACAGTATAAGACATACACAGACAGGCAGTATTTACAGTAACAGTACTGACGGAGCAGTCCAGGCTAAAACTTATATACCGTGAGGGTATTAGGCAGTAATCTTGGAGTCCCAGGACAGGGACTTGTATGATGTTAATTCATGGGGTCTAGAGAGACCCTGTGTCGAGAATGGGAGGATTTGGGAGAAAATTGGTGGCAATGTTAGCCACAGACACATTTTGCAGTCTCAAGAAGTAGAGCCTTGAGGCCTGTTTTAAATAGTGAGATGCTGTGGGTCTGTGAGAGTGAGTGTGGTAATGTATTGAGCCAGAGAGGGCTCAGTAGTGGAAGGATCATTGTCCAAGCAAGTTCTACATAGGGGACCAGAAATGATGAACTTGCTGTGAGTCTTGTATTGTGCCTGTGAGGTGCTGCACTGTTTATGGGGAGAAGGCCGATGGGGGCTAGCTGAAGATGTATCTTTTGCGAGGATGCAGGTGTAGTACTTTATTCTTTGTTGGAAGTTTAGCCAACCAGTCAAAGTATAAAGATCGCAGGTGTGGGTTAGTCTGTCACTGCCTGTGACTAGGTGGCAAGCTTTATTCAAGGCAGTGTTTATACTGTTAAGCATGGTGGGTCCTGCAGAGCTGTATATAACAATCCGTAGTCAACTAGGAGAGGATGGAGGAGGTGACTGCAAGTTGTGGCCTGTGCAGGTAAGCAGTGCTTGAGTCTGTAGAGGATGCCCACTCTAGCATTGACAGCAGAAGTGAGAAGTTGGATGTGACTCTGGTAGGAGAGGAGGTGTCTAATGTGATACCCAGGTATTTGAAGTTGGTAACGTGTTCCAGTGGGGTGCCTAGTGTATTCTTAATTAGGAGTGCAGACTGACTATATGGGTCTTGGCGATGCACAAAGATCATGGACTTAGTTTTATTATAGTTGATGATTAGGTGGTGTTCAGTAAAACCAGTTCTCTAGCTCCCAGAAAAACTCTGAAGGGCCTGTTGGAGGGTGCTCTGTTGGGGTGTTTCAAAACAGTACCACATCATCAACGTGGATAGAAGATGACCGCTGCATGCCTTAGGGAGAGAGTTTTAAAGAGGGTGAACAGCAGTGGGCCAAGAATTGACTCTGTGGGACCCCAGAGCAAACTGTTTTGGGGTGGAGATGGTGGTGTTTATCCTGACTTGCTGTGACCGGCCTGAGAGGTAATCCTTGAACCAGGCCGTAGCCTCTGGGACCACATTTAGTTGTGGGCAGACAGGAAGCAGTAGCTCATGACTGACCATGTCAAAAGCCTTGGTTAGATCCACATAGATCGCCTGCAATTGAGCCTTGGTCAAGGGCCTTGTGGATGAATGAGTGAGCTCTGAGAGTGCAGTGATGGTACTATGGCCAGCCCGGAAACCATGCTGTTCCTGGCTGAGAAGGTTATGTTTAGTTAGGTGTTCGGTTATCTGGTCAGATGCTATTCTTCCAAGGGCTTTGGAGAGGTGGAAGTATTGAGATAGGTCTATAGTTGCTGGTGTTAGTGGGGTCACTGCTCTTCAGAATGGGAGTGATTATGGCTCTCTTCCAGGTTGAGGGAACTGACTGAGGCATAGCGAGAGGTTAAGAATTTTAGTTAGGTTTGGTAATGTGACATCCAGGGTGAGCTGAATGAGTTTAAGATCTAAGAAGTCATTGCTGTAGCAGGTATTGAGATAACTTTGGTAATATAGTGTTTTGCCTCATTGCAGGGATGACCAAGCCGAAGGAGGCGAGTTGACATTACATGAGGTTTGGGAGGAGGGTGGGGTGGAAGAAATTTGAGGGAGGATATGGGAGAGGTCCAAGAAGGCTGAGTTAAGGGCTTCTGTGATAGTGGAGTGATCCTGAGTGACATCTCCATTTAGATTAAGTTGGGTGGGGTGGGGAGCAGGATTTACCACTGAGTTCTTTTATGTTGTTCCAGAATTTTTTCCATCAACCCAGGAGAAGGTAAGGGTCTGTTGGTAATTAGTTCACCGTCAGCAATGCCCATGTACATTTATTGTGTGCCTCCCGGTAGAGTTGTCTATCCTGGGTACATTGGGAGTCAAGGGCCTTATGCCGAGGTTGTCCCTTTGCTGTAGCAGGTTTAGTAGTGGGAGTGTGATCCATGGGTGGTTCTGGTTTTCACAACTTGCTTAGAGGGAGCGACAAATCGCAGGCTTTGTTGAAGGTGGTTATAAAGTGGGCGAGAGCAAGGTCAACTGACTGTGCAGTGTAAATGGGAGCCAGTTGCTGTTAGTTAGATGGGCTTTGTGGTTCTTTATGCCTCCTCTTTTAAGTATCGTTGTCAGGAAATTTTTGGAGGGCAGGAGGCAATTTGCCCGACCACCAGCATGTAACAGGGGAGTGGTCACTGATACAGTCAGGGAGCACTGTTGCATTGGAGAGGTTATGTGGCTGTTGGTGAAAATGAGGTCAAGAAGGGTGGTTGGTCCCAGTTCTATTGTCCCTTCTGGTGGGGAGGTGCCTAGTTGGGTGAGATCAAAGGCCAGGGCAGTGTCTTTGTAGCTGGATGAGGCTGGGGATAACCAGTTGACATTGAAGTCACCCATTAGGATGATTTCACTAGTGTTAGGTAGTTGGGAGATAAAGTGGAGGATAGAGTCAAATGGTATGTGTGAGCATGACTGCCGGCAATGCTAAGACACACCCTGATGTCGGTCAGTTCAGACAGGGTGGGACATTATGGTTAGAAGCCCTAATGTCCCAGCCATTTGTTGGTATTTACATTATAAAATTGCAACACAGCATTTTTGTGACTCCACCTCATGAAAGTGTTTTGGACCTCTTCATGAATAGTGGCACTGTGATTTTGTTAATCTGTCCAGAACATTGATTTCTCAGAGACCGTGCCATTCTGCACCAGATATGGAAAACACCATTCGGCAGGGTGTGAAAATGACAGCTGCACCATTCATAGGTAGGTGTGAAGAGATGGCAGTGTTGAAAATCTGGAGGAAAATATTAAAATGCGAGAATTTACGAGCATATGTAGAAATCGCGCAGTGCACACTTGGAACAGAGTCATTTAGTGAATTATTTCATCAAATTTTCAACACAGGCATTTTGGGACCTCTGCTCATGAACACTGTCGCTTATGATTTTCTTCATCTGTCCTGATCGCTGATTTCCTACAGCAACTTCGCCATAGTGCGTCACTTGCAAAAAATACATTTTGGGCAGGATCTGAAAGATGACAGCTATACTGTTCATAACGACGTAGGTAAAATTGACAATGTTGAAAATTTTGAGTGAAAATATTACAAATTGTCAAAGTTATGAATGCGCTGAAAACTGTGCAAGCAGCTTGTAACATAGTCATTTTATGGACTTCTGTCATCAAATTTTCAACATAGGCATTTTAGGACCTCTGCTGATGAACAGTGTTGCTGTGATTTTTGTACTCTGTCCTGAACACTGATTTCCACAGCAACCGCGCTTATTCTGGCGCTGGTATTGCAAAACACATTTTGGCCAGGATGTGAAAATGACAGCTGCACTGTTCATAAGGAGGGTGGAAAATGCCAATGTTGAAAATCTGGAGTGCAAATGTTACAAATTGGTGAAGTTGCGGTGTGCGTGGAAACTGTGCAATGCACGCTCATAACACAGTCATTTTTAGAATTTTTCACCAAATTTACAGCATAGGCTTTTTGAGAGGCCACCTCATGAACAGCGACACTGTCATTTCATTACTCAGTCCCAAAAGGTGATTCCACGCAGTTACTGCAAAATCACCTTTCAGGACCGAATAACACCATGGCAGTGACTGAATTCATGAGGAGGGTCCCAAAAACGCATGTTGGAAATGTGGTGGCA